>WEZZ01012334.1:1284-25450 GCA_013400585.1 Chloropsis cyanopogon | reverse complement strand
AAATTAAATTGGTGGTCTTGAAACCACCACATAAACCAACCAAATAACCTACCTAGTTTGCACTCATAATTGTGTAGCCAGAACATGGAAAGTGTTCTTATTCAAATGCTTCTCTAAATGTTATACTGCTTTGCTATTTAAGACTTAAAATATCTGGGGTTTTCCCCTAAATATAAACAGACAATAACATAGTAGTAATAGATGGTAACCTTCAAAAGTACTTAAAAAGACTATTACAACTTTGAGAGGACCAACACGTAAATGACAAAAAGATGAAAAATGTTTTTCCATGATCCTATAACTTTGGGGCCTTTTGTTTGTCTTTCTTTCTTTCACAATTGCTTCCCTGTGAGAATATATAAAATCCCTTCTCAAGGGTATATGACTCGCTAGTTTAAAGAATCCTAAGTAAGTATTTCTAGGTCAAGAAAGACTATTATCTACTTTATGACAGTAGCTGATAGCATTCCTCAAGCAAGAAATATAAAACATACAGTAATGTTTACCCGTCTTTCAGCACTGTGGCTTAGAAGCTTCTTAAGATATTGGTATTATCTTTTTCTTTAAAACTTTAAACAGTTTCTACTTCATTACCGGTTTTAATTGCTTTTTGTATCTATTTATAATTTGACATTAACTACATCCTTCAGCTACAAGTCTCTTCCACAGTCTGACTGCAGTGTGGAGCAAGCATTTGGTTTTTGTTTTGTTTTTTTTTTTAAGTTCTACATAGTGATTTCTTTGCTTTAGTTTTAGTGCTTTCATTATCACAAATATCACATATCACAATGACATTATCACAATATTACGACTCGGTTTCTGCACACCTCGTGTGTAGTTGTTTTCCTTTCACTGTTTCTTTTAAAAGTTGAGGTCTATTTTTATTTACTCATGAAAAATGCAACAGTTTCCTCTGTAACTTTTTTGAGTGATGGGGTCCAAGTTCTCACTCAGCAGTCAAGACACAGCATAGATTTATGCAGTTTTGTAATGATGCATAGTGTTTAAATCTCCATTCTTTTTGAATAATTCCTTCATTTTTTCTATTTTTGGGACTAATGGCATTCACAATGATTCTCACATCTCTTTCTTATTTAAATTAGGTGTTTTAAAGCATATCACCCAGTACGTATGTTTAGGACTGTTTTTCATCACGTGTGTAAATTTGAAGTTATCATTCCTGAATATAATCTACCACTTTATCACTTAATCTCTTGATACCATGATAGTCTCTTTACATGATACCATGTAGCTCTTTAGAACCAGCTGTTTTTATTGTCCTCAGGAATTTTGAATCACCAGGAAACTTTGTCATTTTACCCCCTTCTACATATTATTTTTCAATATGGTGAACAGCAAAAGTCCAGGCAAAAAATCATGTGAGATGTGTCTGAAAAGTGATAATTTATTTAGTTCTTTCTTCCCAAGTGCTTTATCTTTTAACCCACAAGTTCTTAAGAACCCTTAATGTGTGATGTTACCCAGTTTTCCACTGTTAACATATGAAGCACTTTTAGATACCTGTGTAGAATTTTATTGTGTGAAAATTGACTCATGATGATAATATATGATAGTGGGGAATTATTAATCTTTCTGCCTACCTAAAATATAAATATGTCTAAAAAAACACCGTAAGTACACAATATTTTTCTTTGCCTATGGGGTTTGATGAAATGCTGCAGTCCTGAGTGTCTGTCTCCTTGAGAATGCTCTAGCCAGAAGGACACACTCTCTTCTTTATATGGTAAAAGTTGAATTCTCAATATTTTTGATGTTTGCTTGTATGTTTGTTCTGTTGTTCTTTCTTTTTCTGTCATTTAAAATTTTCTCTGATCTGGAACTGACCCATTTACAGAAACCAAAATTCCTGTTTAAAGTGCAGAATGCAGAAGGATGAAGGAACTGTTTTTCTGAAGGTATTTTCTGAAGGCATTTTCATAGCAATTCTGCTGGCAGAAGTCACACAGGATTGCCTCTACTTTCCTTTGAATATTCAAAAATATCAAAATATGGTCCTTGGTATAGAGCAATCATGGTCAATCCTCTGTACAGCACACGTGGTCTTATTCCTTCACACTGCATTCTGTACATTACGTATTGCTTACCTTGTGTTTATCTGCATTCTAATTTGTGTTGAATAAGAAAGATTCTTCCATTTCCCCAAAAGGCATTTAATTGAAGTGAAGGTGACCAGCAGGTGGTTTGCATAAAATTTCATTAGTCCCTTAGATTGTTTTTGACACCTTTATGAAAGAATGCTTCATTACCATGCAAATGGTCATTGGCCCTGCTTCCAAGCTAATCACCATATAGCATAACATGCATATCACAATGTTATATTCTGTATGATTTATATGATTGCTTCAGCTAATTTCAGAGTTATAATGGCACACTTAAATAACTGTAGAATGGCAAGCATCTCATATAAGTCATATCCAATTATGCCATTAAGAGTATCCAGTAAAATCCAGATAAGAGAAGAACCAAAGAAAATGTATTTGTGTGATACTCTTATACTTCCTGATGAAGAAAATTACGATTTCTTTCCAGCTTTGAGATGACATGGAAACTCAATACAAGAAAAAGTAAAAACTTTCATTTCTTTGGTTATTTCTCATGAATATGAATAAATGAAGGTCTATTTTGCATACAAGTTTGTAGTCCAATAACTGATACAATTTCCAAGAATTAAAATTTTGAAAATATTTGAAAACAAATTTTAGAAGGTACATTTTCTTTTGTTTTGTATTAAATGTTTTTTTTTTTTCATATTGCTGACTTCTTTAAATATGAGATTTTAGTTCTCATTTTTGCTACAATTTCTAGCTTATACATTAACAATAGAAAATGTCAAGTCAATATCCACAGTTTGTTTTTTATTCTTTTTTTTTTCCCTTCATGCATAGTTTACATCTTCTCATGTAATATTCTAATTTTTCTGAATGCTGCTTTGAACATAGCTTTTGAACATGGATTCATTTAATTTCAAGTAATACAAGCTACGTATACAAGGAAATGCTGCAAAAGTAGTGTGATTTTTACTGAAAAGCTTTCCTCTCAGTAGAGGTTAATTAGAGAAATTATCTGAAGGTAGAGACTGGAAAGGGTTTTGTTTTTTTTTTAATAACTGGCATCCGCTTACAGCAAAGCATGGGAATGTGCATGTTTTTGTGACTTTTTCTTTTTGTAATTAAAATGCAGTTTAGACCTACAGGTATCCCGTATAAAGGCCATTGAATGTTTCAATCCTATTTAGCAAGTACTGAAGTATTAATGCCTGGAAACTGACACTGAATTTGCATGTGGTCAAAAAAAGCCGCAATGATATCATGATTGTTACCCTTTTCCTTTCCTTTCCAGCTTTATAGGTGCACATTTACTCAAACACATTTACCCTTCTTTGGAAAGAGGACTCTTTCAGCAGATTCACAACTATGCATATCCTGGCCCTGTCTTAGTGGCCCAGTAGGGCTTGAAGTGAGAGTAGCAGACTATTAGCATGAAACAAATTGAAAAGTTTCGGTGTTAGCAAGCCTTTAAGTAATATTAAATTAGCTAGTTGAAAATATTGCTGTCATAACAATGGTTGCTGCAACTACTCCTACTACAAACAATTTCTGACTTTAACAAGAAGTGTCACTTTTTCTGAAATTTATATATTGTTATGATAGGCAATGAAATTATGTGACTTATTGTGACATATTAATTACTCAATTACTGGCATAAATCTTGCTGCAGAGAGTGGAAAAGAAGCCTCAAACCCAAGATTTAGGCTTCTGTGTTTTCTGACAGCTTAAAATAATACATCAAATCTCAAGCCTTTTTTAAAATTAAGTTTAAATATTTATGCCTTTTAGTTGTTTACTTACTGTAATGGTGAAGACTAGTTAGAGAGTATGGAATAAGCGCAATTAATATAAATCTCAGTATTACAAATACGACCTGATCTCTATGAACTTAATTTTCCTTAATTCATTATTTATAAACAGACACTCTTTTCATAAACAGACACTTTATATTTTATTACATATTTTTTCCTGAAGAATCACAACATTGGAATATGATTAAAAAAGGATGTCAGTTTCAAAATTCTACAGTGTGAATCATAAAGATCCAGCTACTGACCTTCTTCTATTTTATTAAGAAAGAAGATAATTTAAAGCATTTCTGCTGACCCAATGGGTAATACAGAATACAAAGAATGAAGTGATTTTTTTTCTCTTACGTCATTTCAACTTTCTATACCTCTTAGGCAAATCTATAAATTCCATGAAAATATAACTGGGCACTGTAAGATTCTGAATGTCTGTTTCTTATTTGGACATCCTCACCTTTTGAATAGTACTAAAATATCGTAGAGTTTTGTGTGAGTTTTAGTGAAAGATATTGACATATTTCAAATACTCTGGTATTCTACTATAGATTTGTGTTATATGTGATAATATAATATGATAAACTATATGACAGACCATGTTAAATGCATGGTATTATTTGTACAATGAAGTTGTACAATGCATGGAAAAAGAACCCTCATGTCAAACGGTTTGGGGGGCAAAGTTTGGGTTTTGTTCGATTCTGTTCAAGTTCGTGAATTACTTGTTTTGGTTCGTTCCTTGTTCCCCCATTGTTTTCTCTAAGTTGGTATTCCCCTTGTGGAAAGTTCTTTCCACACCCAGTTGGGTTCTGTCAATCCCTTTTCCCCTCCTATCCTTCCCCTGTCAATCCCCTGAATCCCTTCCCTTATCCCTAGAAAGTTCTCCCAAGCATGGACTCTGATAGGGCCTCCTCTGTTGAACCCTCCTTCCCCTCTCCCTGATTGGGAGAAACCCCTGCCAGTCCCACCTTTCCTGCCTCCCTTCCTTCTGTTCATTGGTTTTGGGCTGTGACGCCCACTTACTATAAAAGAGCATGCAAGACGCCATTCCGGGCTCTTGCCTGGGCTTCAGCTGACTGAGTTTGAACCTGTGTTGGTGCACTCCAGCACAGGGGAGAATAAAGTTCTTCTGACCCCATCCAAGAGTGTCCTCTCATCCTTCCTCATCGTCACCGCGACTTTCCTAGAAGGAATCGACCCCACGGAAAGCGTAGGTCTGGTTTTTGGTCGTCATCGCCGGCCACTTACTGGAACCAGCGCTCCACCGTGTCACTGCCCGCCTCGCCGAAGCTAGGTGACACACCCTCGCCGGGGTGAGGATTGCTGCCGCCAACCCCAGGAGGCAGACAAGGGCGAGGGAAAGGGACTGTGATATCAAACAATGGATCTGTATCACAAACTGCAGAAGGTAAAAATCTGACTGGAGCACTTGCATAGCAATTCAAATGCCAGCTGGAAGTCTAAAATCATGCCTCTGTTGTAAGTGCCAGTAGATCCTGATGGTAACTACAGCATGATAGTTAACTATTAAATCAATGAAAGCAATATTGCTCCCTCCCAGTCTGTTTCTCCAGCCTCAATTTTCTGGCCTCATTCTTGACTTTACTGAGCTTCAGGAAACCTGCTCACCTTAGAGAACCTATCTTACATAACTTCTGCTTGAGCACCACTGTCCAAACCAAACACAACATACAACCCTTATTTAGTGCCTTTCACCAGAAAAGGCTGCAGTGACATCTGTTACTGCAGCTTCTGTTTTGGTTTTCTCTGTTAGTTCTTGATAGGGAAACTCTTAGTCATATGGTATGGATCAATACTGTGCCCACAATCAGATGGTCAGGATAAGCACAGAAGTACAGATACAAGGTTAAATTTCATCAGTTTCCCTAATGTTTGTTTAAAACTTCTAGTTTCCACAAATATTCATTCCAAGAAAATCATGAGCTGGAAGAGTGGCAGAGATACAAATGACGGTAATGTAGAGCCACAGTGATTGGTTTCAAGATATAAATGTGTATTTGCAGATTTTTTGAGAGCAGAATTCAGTTTCCCTTTAATTGTAAGAAAAGTTTAAATAATATTTATATATCATACACCTAGCATACTCCTCATTTGCCTGCAGAAACATCATGAGGTATAGATGATATGCAGTGTTTTTACTCAAACTTCTCTCATCTTGAGGACCTTGAGGAATACAGTATTCCCACAGTTAGGAGCATGGAAAAACACAAAAAAATTTGTTTTGTATGGGCTTAACTAATCTGAAAAAGCCAAGGTCTCATCTCCCTTCAAAACCAGCATAAAACATCACAAGAGTGTGTGTGAGAGGAGAAATCCCTCAGTACTGAAGTTCTAAATCAGAGGATTCTGATAAGAAGTTCTAATGTTATTAGTTATAATTTGACCTTAAACTTTTCTAGGATCACAGCAGCTATACACAAACCACAAAGTTCTAGCTAAATGCTGGAATGTAGCCTTTGATATCTTTCTGTGTCATGATTAATTTAATCTATTAATTAATTAAGCATTTCCATATTTATAATTGAGTGGTTATGCATGGGTAATTATCACATTACTACTTAAGTACCATAAACTCCCTCATTGAAGATTTTTTGTCCTTTTTTTCCCCTTTTCAAATGCACTGTGTCTGTATGTAGCATTATTCATCAAATAAAAATAGAAAGATAAATATTTATGTCCTAATGTTCCTTAATTTAAATGGCATTTTCTTTTATACGTTTAAATTTGCATTTCCTGAATGATGTTGAGTAAACATCACAGTTTGATAAACAACACAGTAGTAGTCATGATTGATGACCAAATCCAACTTAATTTTTAATTGCTTTAAATTTTGCAGAAAAGGTTGCAGCCTTAGGACTTAGTCAAAATAACCAAGTTTATAAATTGCATGATATATCAGATTTTCTATCACAGCATTGCCTTTCTCTATCTTGTACTTCCTAGGCTGCATTTCTCTTTTCTAGGCTGAGATTCAAGTTTGGTGACATGGCTGCATCAGCGTATATCCACCCTATTGCCAGGCAATTTTTCCCAACATCAATCTGCCTTCTGTGTTTGCTGCTACCCACAGTTGCATCCAGCTGTTTATATGGTGAACTGGGGAATTGATCCAGCTGTAAAAGAGCTCAAACATTTTTTTTTCAGAGATAATTTAGGATAAATTAGTTCATCAATCCAATCCATTCTGTGGCTGTATAAACACTTGTGTCAGCATTGAGCAGGGGCTCCCGCAGCTGGAAAACCTGGGGAATGAGCGTGGGCTTGTGAAGCTTAGAGCACAATGGCTGCTGAAGGATCATAGCCACAATGTCCAGTATTCACATTCAACTGCAGCATATCTGGAATAAATAGTTAGCTCTTTCTAAGGCCTAGATGAAGGCCAGTTTTCATAATTATGCTCTATACAGATATTTTGCAAGGACCCATTTTGTTAGTTTTATTTACTGAAAGCTTAAGACTTATCTTTTCCTCCCATATGAGAAACTGGTAGCTGCAAATCTCACAGGCCCAAGAGGTACCTGCTTTTCTTACTTTCATTTATGAACCGCCCTGTGCCCTGATCTTGCCTCTGGATCTGCTAGCTTGGGCTTCTGTGCCTGTCACTTAAATCAGTAGTTTCACAAAGGCCCAAAGGGCCATGACAGTAAATGAAGATGGAAAGAGCTTTAAGCAAGACAGAGTTAAAGAAGTAAAAATACTGTCATAGCTTCAGCATATTTTTTTATTTTCAACCACTCAAAATACCTTCCCATGCTTACTTCTCTTTAGAATATATTCTGTTGGAACAGGTTTTTTTGAGTGTCATCACACAGCACTTACAGGATGGCCAGGGTATCAGACCCAGCCAGCATGGGTTTAGGAGGGGAAGGTCATGTTTGGCCAATCTGATCTTCTTTTATGACCAGGGCACCCACCTGGTGGATGCGGGAAAGGCTGTGGATGTTGTGTACCTGGACTTCAGAAAGGCATTTGATACTGTCTCTCACAGTACACTCCTGGAAAAGCTGGCAGCCCACGGCTTGGAACTGGCTGGATGGCCGGGCCCAGAGAGTGGTGGTGAGTGGAGCTGCATCCAGCTGGCAGCCAGTCACCAGTGGTGTCCCTCAGGGGTCTGCGCTGGGGCCAGCTCTGTTCAATATCTTTATTGATGACATGGAGGAAGGGATTGAATCCTTCATTAGGAAATTTGTGGATGACCCTAACTAAGCTGGGAGCATGTGTCGATCTGTTGGAGGGTAGGAGGGCTCTGCAGAGAGACCTGGAGTGGTTGAATGGATGGGCAGAGTCTAACAGTATGAAGTTTAATAAATCCAAGTGCTGAGTCCTGCATTTTGGCCACAATAACCCCCTGCAAAGTTATAGGTTGGGGACAGTGTGGCTGGACAGTGCTCAGGCAGAAAAGGACCTGGGGGTACTGGTCGACAGCTGGCTGAACATGAGCCAGCAGTGTGCCCTGGTGGCCAAGGAGGCCAGTGGCATCCTGGCCTGTATCAGGAATAGTGTGGTGACACAGCCAGAGTCCTGGCTAGCTCCTGGCCCGGAGTGGGTAACAACTGTGGACTGGGTTTTGCCCACAGCTGAACCTGAAGAGCCAGATGCTCCACGGCGCAGAAGACGTAGTGTCAGGGATCACGCAAAGGAGGAGGTTCTCTGTCATGAGGTTCCAACAGGAAAGGGTTTATTGGTCGAAGAAGTCAGGACTAGAAAAGCCCTGAGCATGTCTGTGCACGGGATTTTATACGGCAACAAATCAGGGGTGGATACAAAAGACCAACCAATAGAGAAACTTCAAGAGTGGAGCAAACGTTGCATCAGCAACCTGGGACCAGTCGAGGTAGGGGAGGAGGCAGACAAGCCACATGGGCTAATGGAGGCATCTAGGTTTAGGGGATTTCCAAGGGGATGTCACAATCAGGAATTGGCTTGATGTGAAAGTGGCAGGGAAGGTTCAGGAAAAAGGGGTGGGGTCACTTTGACAGGCAGGAAAGGAGGGCAGGATTGCCTTGATAGACAGGGATGGGACTAGAATAAAGGGAGGGGAATAGCTTAAGGGACAGTTTTGAGGGAGGATACAACTGAAGGATCCACCAAGTTGTAGAAAACACGGGGGAACAAAAGAACAAACCATTTAACAATAACTAAACAAAATAAACACGAACCGCAACAGTGTGGCCAGCAGGAGCAGGGAGGTCATCCTTCCCCTACAGCTGGCACTGGTGAGGCCACACCTTGAGTGCTGTGTCCAGTTCTGGCCCCTCAGTTTAGGAAGGACGTTGAGACACTCGACCACATCCAGAGGAGGCAACGAGGCTGGTGAGGGGCTTGGAACACAAGCCCTGTGAGGAACAACTGAGGGACCTGGGGTTGTTTAGCCTAGAGAAAAGGAGACTCAGACTGACCTTATCGCTGTTTACAACTTCTTGAAAGGTGGTTGTAGTCCGGTGGGGGTTGGTCTCTTTCTCCAGGCAGCAACTGACAGAACCAGAGGACACAGTCTTAAGCTGTGCCAAGGGAAATATAGGTTGGGTATTAGGAAAAAAATTTTTTACAGAAAGGGTGATAAAGTACTGGAATGGTTTGCCCAGGGAGGTGGTAGAGTCACCATCTCTGGATGTGTTCAAAAAAAAGTGGTTGGATGTAGCACTTGGTGGCATGGTTTCTAGTTGAGGTGTTAGGGCTGGGTTGGACTTGATGATCTTGAAGGTCTCTTCCAACCTAGTGATGCTGTGTGATTCTGTTGAAATTAAAGATGGTAATTTTAATGGTTGGTCTTTCTGTTATATCTTCTGTCAAAACAGCTGAATAGTATGTTTGACCACTAGATTTATGTTTCTGAAATAAACTTTCAGGAAATCCATTTATTTGTTCCTTACTACTTTTGGAAGCAGTGTAAATGCAGTCCTGTAGATTCATCTTTTGCTGAGAAATATCTAGCTTGTAGCCTTTACTGCTCATTGTCCATATTGCCTATCAACAGTTCAATTTCATTACGCTGTTTTTGAGCATAACTGAATGCCAGCTTGTCACAGTAATGACTACAGTAAGCAGTAAGAGAACTTGGCTCAGCACTTCAGTGTCTTCCTAATGCAGTACCAAAGCAATAGCTCCAGAAAGCTGAATTAGAGCTGGTAGTTGGAGCAGAACATATTTCCCATTCTCTCTACATTATTCCTGTAAATGATATCTTTTACAGGCAGTGCTCTCTGGAAGAAAAATAGTATACTGTTCTTGTGTCTGGGTTATGTATTTGTAAAACTACTCAGGCAGAATGAGAAGTTGAATATTTCAGTATCTGTCTAGTTCTACTCCATGGATACAGGGAAAAAAACCCCTACTGAATGAAAGGTGCTACATTTCTTTCATACTTACTAGTGCAGATTTCTCAGATAATCTTCTAACAAGAAGTGAAGGTGCAGCAGCTGTGTTTGAAAATACTTGCACATCTGGCAATGGTGTATCAAAACTCCTTATTTGTTAACCCAAATCCTTTGCGCTGCAGTTTTTTTAAGAATCAGGGTGCATGACTTTGCTGAAAAATACTTTCCTTGCAGATATGCAGAGTGCAGTCTGAATAAATGAGCTAGAAGGACCCAGAAATATACAGACATAAAAATTGCTCATTAATTGATATTTCAATAGCTGCTTCTAAAATTGCTGAGTAAGTTTTTCACACTAAGTAATGATAATAGTAAGTACATCATGCTATCTTCCAAAAACTGAACCAGAAGAGCTAAGGGTAGAAAAGTTTTAACTTATTTGTAAAATCCAGCCATATAGGGTCAGGAGATACGACTTTTCTAATGCATTTTATATTAGATCCATATTTTTTGGATGTAGATGAAAAATTGGGGGAGAACCCAAGGTCCTTTCTGATGCTAAGCAGTGTGTTAGAACTAAAATTTATATACAGGATAATTATAAATGTAGAATTTTGTCTTGACACAAACACTGTAGAGCTCTTTACTGTAGATAGCAACACAAATTTATCTAATATTTTCTCAGTGTACAGAGAAATGATGTCTAACAGGGAGAGAATGTTAATAGTCTAGGTGATTACTATGTTGTGTCTAGATCTTAATATACCCTAATGTTGGTGGAACTTCTCACACGCCCTCAAAATACTGGCTGTTTTGCAGATAACTTGAGGACCAGTAACTTGTTAACCTGAGTCTTTGGGTTTTTCTAATCATGGAGCTCTTCCAATTACTCTTTGTTGGCAGGGGAAATGAGCTTGGGAGGATTGAGGTGTTTCTGCCTTTTGAGCTCTGCTGGCTCTGTAGCCATACGACGGGGACTGGTGCATTTCCTCAGCACTGCAGGTTGCAGTGCAGAGGTCCCCAAGCTAACAAAAGAGATTTAAACTCCAGAGCTGGAAGGTGTATAAATGCACAGATGACTCTGCTCTGAGCTAATAAGCCCTGCTAAAAGATCTATTTAGGTGAGACACAGCGCTGTGCTGATCCTGCCTGCTGTTTTGGAAAATAAGTATGTTCAGCACCCCAGTTCACTGTGCAGTTGTACCAAGTTTTTCAAAGGTCTCTAATGCAATGCTCCACCAGGCTCTGAAGACTTATTTGTTACTGGAATACTCAAAAGAAATGTGAAAGATGAAGCTTGTTTGTTGAAAGGATCATTTTCCTACCGACAGATCCTATTGTGTTCTGTGTAAAAATGGGAGTAACTGCTTCAGAAAATGAGAGAAAATGTCTGCCTGAGAAATAAGAGATGTGTTTTATGTTATTCACTCACTGAAGATTCAGGCAGCTACTTATAAGGAATAGCTATGGTTACCTGTAGATTCAGTTCTGGGAAAAGTTCCTTGAGTAGTTCCTAAAGGGAAGACTTTGATTAAAATAAATAAATAAATAATTTAAGTATCAGCAGCATCATTATAAGTCCTCCATTTCAGAAAAAGACTGTTCCCCTTTAATACAAATACACAAGATTAAAATAAATAAATCTGTCATTCACTTATGCTTATTTTTCTCTCTATATAGGGAGTCCCCATTTGTGGCCTGGGAGCTGTTGCCCTTGTCCTGTATGTCTGTGCTCTAAATAGGTGTCAATGACACTCTGATTATAAGCAGTCATCATTTTACAGGCATTAGGATAAGGAATTCATTATACCACTATTCAAAGGCTACACTGATACAAAATGAAGTTTATTATTTTTATTATCATTATCATCATTATTTTACTTGTTATTATCATTGTGATTATTACTGCTCCAAGGTTTGACAACTGAGCTTCAACAATATGTTTTCTTTCTGATTGCTTAGAGGACCTTTTTTTCTACTACTCTCCACATTTCAAAACAATAAGTAATTTGGTATCTGTGTTTGAGCTAATAATCATCCTCTTCAACTTGTGATAAATGGTTATGGAGCTTGGCATGTCTTAGATTCAGTTTTGAGATCTGTCTGATACTCAGTACATGTTTCAATTCATCTTCAAAAATCAATAGGGTTAGGACTTAACTGCACTGGGACAGTACATGTTTACTTTGTGGTGAACAGTTGTATGATTACATCAATTCTCTTTCCATTCCATGTGAGCAATTGGGAAAAACACGCAACAAAGGGTTTTGTTGTTTGGTTTGTTTTTTTAGAAATAAGATAAAGATATGGTTTGTGTGTCTAAAATATTGTTCCATAGAAGTGAATTCCTTTCTTGGAATATGACAGAATTTTGGAATATTTTATTTTCCTACCACCTAGTTTAAGCATAAATAAAACAACTCCAAAAAAATATGCCAGAGTAAAAAACAAATAAATCTAGTTTTACCTCTTAAAAGAATTAACTGTTTTCTGACAGTTTTGGTCTGAACAACCTAATTCTGGAGCATGGTTTTTATCCTTTTAAGTGCTCCTCCATTCTTGTTTCCCAGCATCTCATCAACCCAAATTAACAGTGTAGGGAGATAACATTTGAATTTCTACTTATGCATGCGTTAGAGAGTAAAACCAAATAAATAAATAAATAAATAAAACAAAACTTCAGACATTCTCTTAACATAGGTTTCCTTAGAGTTTACTGAATCAAAGTGCTGATAATACCATACTGAAGTGCATAAGTCAGCTCTGTGCAATATGTTTATAAAATAAAGATGAGGTTGATATGTATGTATAAATATATATGTAGTCCATCGTGGTATCTAGACTTCATCCTCTCTGAAATCGTGAAAGGTCACAAAGAGATATGATTGGATGTAGGAGCTGTAATTCTCAGGAACTGGTTACAAGAACTAAAATCTAGTAACTTAATTTAGATGTATAAATGTCAAACCAAATAGTAAAATATCCTTTCTTTTCTTTCTACCCTCCAATCCTGTGGTTTTTATTAGCATTTTTTGCCTTGCATAATTATTAGGTGTTTTTTCTGTATCTAGACTACAGTTTTTAAAACCACTCCAAAATAATGATGATACCAACTTTGCCATATTCATTTAGGTATTTCATCAACCCAAAATCATCTTCTAAGCTTGTCCATATCGGTAGCCACCCTACACTTAATCTAAACTTAATCTGATCCATGAGTAGATTTACAGTGGAATATTGCTAGCAATTCAGCAAAATTAATCTTGTCCTGTACTTGTCATTAAAAACTTATTCTTTACAATTTCAAAGGTCAAATTCAGCATTTCTAGAGTTTGGTTTGTGGTTTGTTTGGGTTTTTTAGATTCAACTTTAGAACTTTTTTTCCATGTCTTAATTGTTAGGCTATTTATAAGGAACATTTAGTTATTACAAGTATATACTGGGCTTTTTTTATATTTTTAATGGGTGAATGTTTATCATCTTAGGGAAAAGAGAATTTGTTTTTAATGGCATAGAGAGTTTTCCTTCATCTTTAGAATCTCCACTGCTCATTTACACTACATGCCTGATAACTTTTCAACTTACCTGAAAAGTACTTCTGCTGAGTAGAGGCACTCCAAGGCAAAATCAATCTTCCTAATGGAAGAGAGAATTGTGCCACCTTAGTTGGTACTGCAGGTTATTTAGTATAAACATATGTGTTCCCATTAAGGGCCATCCACATTAACTAAAATGAGTCACTTGTGTAAGAAGTTTTGTTTATAAATCTGAGACTAATTTCCCTAGTCTATTCTGTATGTGCCATGTGGTATAAAATTGTACAAATGTCAGTGTGCAGCCTCACAATACATTTCTCTGAGAGCAAAATTATGCAGTATATTTCTCAGCAGAATTATAAATAAATAGAACACGGAAAATAAAAGAAGTTTGAGGTGAAAACTTCCACTACTTATCTCTCAGTTAAAAATGCAAATATTTCTTCTGTAATAATAAGCCACTCACATAGTAGTTATATAAATATACAGTTAATGCAGATTACATTAATTATGTGCACAGATATTTAACCTGTTGGTTGAAAGGATCCATTCCCCCTGGCTTATATAGTTGACTATATATATGTGACCACATACACAAGATTGTGTGCACCATGGTTGTCTTTGTCTGAAAGAATATTCTTGCACAACACAGTGGGATGGATTCAGCCAGGTTATTCAACTTCGTCAGAGGTCCCCTCTTTCAAGCTAGAGTCACTCTTAAATGTACTAGTCAGACAGGAGAGTTTTGTATTTCAGAAAATGTTTGGTTTATATTTTTGGTTGTCTTTTATGTGCTAAAATTTGTGGAATTTTCAGCCTTCCTGAGCCTGCCTGAGCATCTTATGATGCTCAGTGTTCACCCATCTACAACTGTGCCAGCACTACATGGTGAGAAGGAGAAGGCTAGAGAAGGAAGGAGGAAGGGGATGGAGGGATGATACAGGCATGAAAACCTGGGCTCCCCACATCCACTCAACTGCAGACCCCATATTGTCCTTTGTGACGTGGTTGCAGCAGTAGTGCCCCAGTGTGCCCATGCACACTCTGGCTGCAGCATATAGGCAGTGTCCTCAGCTACAGTACTGGCACACAAATCATTGTGCTGTCTCCACACTTTATGAGCTGTCCCCTGCAGCATCAGCATGGAGGCCACCTCAGGACACTGCCTGACTCCTTGCATTAGCAGCACTGTAAGCACAGGTTTGCCAGCATCAGCTTTGTTAGCACAGGACTGGGGCTTTGGCAGCAGTGACTCTACAGTCTGCAAGGAGTTTTCCCTCTTCCTTTTCACCAGATCATTTTCTTCTTATATTTCTGGTGAAGGAGAGGTGTGGGAGTGTGATATCTATGTTTTATTATGGCATTAATGTGTATTTGGTATGCCCCGGGTTCCCCCTCCTATCTCCCCTAGATACCCCCTTCCCAGACCCTGACCCCTGCCCGTTTCCCCGCCTTCCCCGGACCCTCATTGTATAATCCCTGTTACCCTACACCTGAGCCCACTCCATTGGCTATTGCCCCGTCCTGCCCCTGGGGTACAAAAGCCCGTGCCCAAGGGGAGCTCCCTGCTTTAGTCCCTGCACAATGATGGAATAAAGACCGATCCTGAGAGAAGAACTTTAGTCACGCCTCTGCTTTCCTGGCTGTTTCTGCCATCTGGACACACAGAAGCTCTCCACACGAACCCACACCTGTTGCTCCCTGCCCCGCCGGTCTAGGGAGTCGCAGGAAGAGCTGCTGATATCAGCGTCCCCCACCCCCCAGCTGGCCGGCACCCCAACTCCTTCGGGGGACCCACTGCGGCAGAAAGGAGATCCCCATTGCATGTGGGGCTGTTTCTTGTTAAAATTTAACACATATGGGCTGTTCAGTATGTCCCAGCAGGGGGAGCCTGGGCTTGGACAGGTATCAACAGGGACTGTAAAGTGGCTGCCATGGGTCTCACTGGTATCTGGCATAGGAGTCACAGCATTTGTCAGCGAAGTTGGCTAGCCAGTATACTGTGTTTGACTAGGGTTGTCTGGCAAATTTGAATATCTCAGTTCTTGTGGCTACAAGTGCTGAAGTGTGATGTCAGATCATAGGCTCTAGATCCAAGAACTGCTTAGAAGCCAAATTGGAGAGGGATTGCAAATATTATGGCCTCTGATGAGGGTCTGTATATCATCTTTAGCGGGTCTTATAGAAGAGTTGTGGAGAAAAGAAAGCTCTAATTGTTGTGAGAGCAGAGGCAGTGTAGAAAATGGAAACTTCTGGGCATACACACTTTGTACTGGGGAGCTTTTGATGGCAGTGAAAGCTGGCCTGTTGGTAGATAAACCAGGGTCAGGTACTGAAGCTGAAAATGTGAAGATGAACTGTTGATGTAAACCTTACAAACCTGCTTCTTGGAATAAGTATGGACTGCCCAGGAAAACTCCTAAAACTCTCAGCCCCAGCTTGAATGTACCCATGAAGTCTGTGGGCTGCACAGTCAGGAGGTTCGGAGGAGCAAGTAAGGCAGTTTTGTTACAACACTAGGTGAACCTTCAAACCTAGACTCACTAAGCCAATGAGAAAACTTGGCTTCTATGTGCTGATGTAACTACTGCAAGAAAAAAGTGCAAGAAAATCCAGTGAAATTCTTCTTTATTTCTGCCATCTCTGTTTAAATTTGATCACATCCTACACAGACTCCCTTACATGCTATCAGTTCTGCAAGTCCATACTATTTCTGTAATCCATACAAAACTTCATATGACACTTGAAATCCCTCTTGAAAGGTGAGTCAGATAAAGATGGTAAATACCAGAATAAAATTGTCAGTTGCAGCTCTCAAGGCTATGAAATCACTGAAAAAATGAAATGTTTAAATTAGGGATGTACTTTTTTTGTAAACCATATAATTTTTACTTTTTCACGCTATTTTTGTTTTCCAAAATATGATTGTATCACTGAATAAAGAGGCCTTTTTAATGACAAATCAGAGTAATATATTCAAGACATTTTTTCCCCACAGTTGCAAAAAAAAATATGTAAGGTCATGCTGTAAAGCCCTGCTCAGTGAGTTTATTTAAAAGGGGCTTAAGGTACCTCTTTTACTTGAGGTGGTGCAAAGAAGAACTTGAAAAAAGTTCTCAGGTGGTTAGAGAACCAAACTGTAATGACAAACTTTAAAAGATCAGGAACTTAGCAAAATGTAAAGCAAATATTCAATCAAAATAAAACATTTCACATAGCCCTGACTTAGCAAACTCAACCCATCCAAAATTAAATCTAAACATCTAAACATCATAATATCTAAAATCTAATCTTAAATTTCTCAGATTTCAAGGAGAAATTAGGAGAAGAAAAGGAGAGAAAGAGAGAAAAAGAGAGATATAGGTACTGCCCCTAGATCCAGCATTGTCTCAGCTGCCATAAAATCCAAGGAAAATAGGAACAAACCATGTGCATCTTTGTGCAATGGTTTTTATCTGCTCTGGTCTTCTGTGGCCACCACTTCCCTGCAGGTGGGGCTGCCGATCATCTGGCCACTCTGGGGCTAGACTGAGCCTCCAGAGGCTGGCTGGGGGAATTGCTTCAGGTTTGCCAGTGACTGAGAGCTGCTCTAGGGGCTCCAAAGGGGACAGGATGTGGGCCAGAACACCATCCCACTTTTACAGAACCTACCTTGCCCCCTCACACACACATAGGCACACACACACTGTCTTTGGTTCCTTTGAGCCAGTAATCATTTTCTCCAGTTGCTCACACATGCAATTAAAGACTGTCATAAAACATTTGTTGAAAAGGCAGCTTCAATTATGACATTTCTTAACTTTCTATTATTAAATTAAAAGTATGGGTATTAAATTAAAAGTTTATGAGTACTAATGTACTCATAAAGTAGCTTTTTCTGTGCACTTACTTCCCACTTTAGCTTTGTTTTGGTTTGGTTTACTTTATTATGTAGTCAAAATGAATTTAGTTTGCCTAATTAGAATACATACAAGCCTATATCATCTTTAGAAATGGAAAATTTTCAGTTTAAATGTGCAATAATTAAGAGCAAATGGGACTGAGTATTTAAAATAGTGACAGCTCTGTATTTTAAAATGTCAGTATGCAGTTGTTTGGTTATAGAGAACAAGAAAGGAAAGCTGGAAAGGTGCCAATAAAAACATACTGAAAATTTTACTTTCATCTCAAAGATCAAAGGAACTCAGAATCTTCAGCAGGAATTCAGATTGAGAGTGATGAAATTATAATGCACATTGCAGATGATAAGCAAAGTAATTGTTTAGCAATTTGTGGAAAGGTGGAGAGCTTTTGTGAGAGAGCAAATGAAGACATAACATGAAGCTCAACCACATGTTTAGAGTCTGTCAGAGGTTATATCTTGAAATGTGGAAGGGTAACAGCCACTAGATATATGCCTCAACAGAAACCATAGTCATATCAGAAATAAGGATGTACTGTTGCATAACTGGCACAACTGGGGACATCTAATCTTACTAATGTTTCCATAATTAGTACAGAATGTAAAAACAAAAGAATAAAGAGCACAGTTTGTATAATGAGATAGTCTGTTCAACCCTGACACTTGGCAAGAACTTACCCAAATATTTCCATTGTGTACTCTCTCAGAAATAATTAATGCATGATAGAATGACTTCTTTTTTTAATGGCACAGTTTGACCATTTCTAATATTTATTACACAGCTTAGTCAAGAATGCCCATACATACAAGAGAAGGTGAGTTTTTGCATTTGCTCTCAGTTTGTCCCACATGAAACTGGAAGAAGAAAATTTTATACAAGGGCCAGTAATCCTCTCTCCCCACAGAATTATAGCAATGATGGTGATGATAAAAAGATGTAGATCCATCCTAAAATGTACAGAGGTTTAAGACAGGAAAGATTTCTAAAAGCAAGCTTTCCACACCTGTGCTGAAATACGGAGGTTTAAAGTAAATCCAGGGCTCTACATCAGCGCTGAAATACGGAGGTTTAAAGTAAATCCAGGGCTCTACATCAGCTGTACTTCTATTGACTTGGAGCACTGCTCCTACTTATGCCAAAAGTTAATTTGTCTTCAAAGTACAATTCAAAGGTTTGATCTCCCACTGTTGAATGGAGAAATGGAGTTTAAAGATTAAATTTATTTTCCCTTTACACTGATTTTTGTGTAGCTCAGTAATTCTGAAGGATTTGGGGTTTGTTCATAATAGCATGAGCTTTTTACATTACAGAACTTAATGTTATATTCCTAAAACTTCAGAGGCTAGATGTATGACTTAATAGTGGCTACTGTCCTCACAGTAAGAATACACATAGTATTCATAAACTGCTCTCACCAGATAGTAATTTTGTTTGTGGTTTGTTTTAAATGAGCTGTTTAAAATTCTGTAATTAATTCGGTAAACATGGCAAAAATGACAGATGGTTATGATAAAGGAACTTAATGCCTTATGGAAGCAAGTCAAACCACAATCACTAACAGATGTTTTCTGCAAAGCCTGATTGTGTGTGTGTATGTATGTGCGTATATACATTACACATATATATGTACCTGGTAGAAATATGGATTTTTATATGTTTATTTATGTGCATGTCTATCTGTATGTGTTAATGTTACTTGAACACTTCCCCCACACTGTTGCACTAGCACTGTTCCTTAGTGCAGTAATGACCACATTTATTCCTGTAGTCATACAAAATACTTCTATCAAGGACAATTCCTTAAATTCTCATTGGTTTAGAAATCATTTACAGATAGCGCTTTTGGTGACTTGTTCATAAGTTAGAAATATGTGTTTCTCATCATCAGGACAAAAAATCAAAGCAATAGTTTCAAAAATTGTTTTAATGCTATATAAAACTGGTTTCTGAAATGCAGTTACTAGAGGACAATAGTGGAACTAGAGTTAAACAGTAACAGCCAGAGTTACTGTTACCTTGCAGACAAAAGGTGACACTAACATAGAGTCAGTGAGGTGACAGTATCATGGGCAATTTTTGTTTTTCAGCATTATCAATTGAAGATCAAAGCACATACTTCATACCATACATAAATATGAATTTTTAAATCTAATAATCATAATCTCTCAGAGCAAAATTGACAGGTACAACACAGCTAAAGAGGGATTGAGCATTTCATGAAAATCTCTACTATACTGGGCTATAATCTCCAGTGTTAGTAATCTTGCATTCAGGCTTGTATTCTGACAAACCCCTTCCCTTGAAGGGGGATGCCATGACAGAAGCAGTCCTTAGCAGATGCTTGGGGCTGTCTAAGCATGTCACGAACAAGCAACACAGGTATTCAGGGTAGTGATTTCATCACTAGGCATTGCCAGTCTCCAAGAGGCCGAGAACATGATCTGGGTATACACTCTAGACAAGAGCCAGATCCACATCTGTTTAAAGCAGCATGCTTGACAGTCCTTCTGCTCAAATGCTGTTGGAAGGAAAGGGTTAAAACTGGAAGATACGGCAAAGAGGAGGGAATAGTTTCACTCAAAGTGACCTTGCAGCTAGGAAATGCTAAAAGTATTGGTGTGGGAAAACTCCATTTATTATACTCAGTGTTGTTCATCCTCTGCCTGTTGTGGGAAGTAGAATTCCTAGTGTAGAGGTACCACACTCTCACAGATATGCTTGAGCTTCCTGCTGGGAGAGAGTGAGGGCCTAAAAGCCCAGCCTTGTGATAAACTGTGTGCATGAAGCCTTTTGTTGTAGTGGGGCAGGCAGCAGACCCTCCTACCCTGCTGTGCTCTAGGGTGAGCTGAGCCTAACATGTCCCCATGTGTCTCTGCCCACTGGGATGATCTTAATGAAGCCTGTGTTCTCATGTGTCTCTTTTTACCAGGATGGACTAAGCCTACTGGAGCCTGTGTTCTCATGTGTCTCTTTTTACCAGGATGGACTAAGCTTACTGGAGCCTGTGTCCCCATGTGTCTCTATCCACTGGGATGAGTGGATCCTAAACGAGCCTGTGTTGCCACTTGTCTCTGCCTCCTGTTGTTGGCAAGGAAATGAAATAAATCTACACTTTGCATTTCAGCAGTGGCTTTGTGGTGGTGGCCCTGGTTACCTGTATGTGCTAATTCACACACCCACCCACCCCCACTTCTCTCTGCAGAAAAGAGTTTGACTAAAGTCACAGCACGCTGCAAGAAGTTTCATGGCTTGGAAGATCAGAATTCCAGAGGTATGTATTGACTGGCTGTACTTTGCAGACTCTAGGTGTTCTGAACTGATATAATTTTGTCTAGTTTCTTCCAGCACAGCCGGGGTTCACTACTACCTGTGAGATCTTTTTGTCCACATACACTGACACTGGATATCCATTTGTGATGTTGGAGAGAAGGGAAAAGAACTGAATTATTTCATTTAAATTCTGACACTTCTAAATCTGAAGAACTCACTTGAGCTACAGATAAAATACAAGCTCCTAGCTATCAGGGAAAAATACAATCAGGTGGGAAGTACTTAATCAAAAATCCTTTTGAGGACCACAACAGCAATTAAGTAAAGAACTCCTTGAAAGTTATTATCAAATATGTAAGATGAAAAAGTACATGTCTGAGTAAGGGTCTTCAGGTATTTTAGATTACAGCCATTTATTTAATTTATTCATGTATCCCAGGAAAGTGGTCAGGGTTTACTTCAGAGAGTAAAATATTTTTTTTATTGTTACAATACTCCCTTGATATGATTTCCCTGCATTTTGTCATTTCTGTGATGCCCAGAGTAGTCAAACCCTCAAGGAACTAAGGAGGGTTAAGTATCTGTAAAGTTATTTGGTGTCCTAAGATAAGAAGCTCACTATTATAGAGAGACAGTGTATAAGAGAACTGTGAGGTTATGAAGTCAATGCTTTATTCAGGATCTACACATGCAATAACCTCATCTGCAGTAAATTCACAGGAACTTTTGTCCAACTTTAAAGAGAAATTTAATGTCAAGGCTAAAAACCAAGGGCTACAAAATCACAGAATTGCTGCTATAAATCAGCAGAAGAAGTGGGATGCTGAATAGTGAGAGCTCACTGTCTCTGAGCTTGCATAACCAGCTCCTTCTGGCTCTTAGCTTAATCATTAGAGCAAACATTATGCAGTTTTGTGATGTGGGTCCTATCTGGATTTCTAGCTTAGTTTTTGTCATGCAAAAGATGCTGCAAGGCTTGAAGTAATCTCACTGAAATGAATAACTCATTTGAAAGTGAATGGAATAGAGACCTGTCTTGGAAACACTTAAAGATTTCAGAAGACTACATTAGAATACCACACAAAGGGTCCTCCCAATTGTACTAGAGGTTTTACAAGCATGTAGGCTCTCCAGATGGAATCCATTAGACTCAAGCAGATTTGAATCAGAGATATAATCATTCTTCTAGAGAGTTTCTGCAGTAAACAGACAATACTGACAAGAACAGTACCTCATATATATGAATACCCATGAATAAATTTCACAGACATTCACTGATGAGACTGGATTAGAACACAAGACCTGCCTCCAAAAGCGTTTGCAAATGCACAGTTTTATAGCTTGTGATCATTGTGAAAAGACATGTTGGGATTCCATAATGTACTTTATAGAGGCTCAGGCACAATATAAAGAGCAAAAGCAAACAAAATCACATTGTAACATTGCACAGAAAAAAAGTGGGACTAACATTACAAAATAAGAAGCATTATCAATTTAAAAAGTTGCATTGGAAATTGTTAAACTGGTAATCTGCAAGTTGCTTCATGGAAATATTTAAACAAACTGCTTCTAAAGTTACAAGAGTATGCTGACTTCTCTCTCACTTCAATATTCTCAGAGTAATCACCTGCAGCACATACTATAAAGATATCCTAATTTCTCTCAACCTGTGAGACCTCAGCACTGGAGCATGTGACAAGTGGTGAAACTCAGGCAGGTTCCATGGTAGGCCTGGAATCCTGCTGTCTTGACCCTCTCCAGTGATCTTTGGATTAAACTTCCCATTAAAGAGCAGACCCCTGGCTGCAACCCCACATTTCTCTTCCATTAAATGACCTAGGTTTCAGTTGGACCCAGCCAAAGGATGCCTGGCTTTCAGAGTGGCTGAGTAAGCAATATCTCAGTGCAGCACAGCAAAGAAGAGAGAGCATAGCTTGGCAGATGGGCAAAGTGAGAGTGGAGCTGGTGCACTGATACCTTCAGTGTCTAAGAGCTGACAGGCAGATGTTTGCCCGATGGCAACCAAGAGGGATTTTTTCTTTTTTTTTTTAAAGGAATGTTAATCAAATTTTTTAAAGGTTGGCTAATTAATTTATCATTCAAAACTACTCCTACTCCTCCTGACGGTGCTGCTATCGGTACTGTTACTATTACTGCTCCTACCAATATTAATCTGCATTTTCTGATCTCATACTTGTATACAGTATTTTTACCACATCAGGATAGTTATTGTGCTCTGAAATAGCATACTTCATCAAGACAATTTTTTTTTTTTTATTTGGTTAACATGTGTTTTTCTTTGATTAATAACTGTGCAAACGATGTCTTACATAAAAATTTTAATTTCATAAATGGTGTCAATCCTCTGCTTATCTATCCTGATATGCTAACAGAATACAGAGAAAATTAATTAAATTTGACAGAAAATTTGAATCTGTGTATTTGGCTTTTGTTCACTTCAGAATCTTTTAATTCTTCAGATACATTAAGTTGAAGATTGCTACAAAGTTTAAAAAATAGCAGTCAGAGCTAAAAAATAGCATTCAGAGCATATTAAATGGAAAAAAAATATAAGAAATTAGGAAGCAAAAGTTTTCTTTGGAGGATTTGAAATCTCTTGTGATGCTTTTCTTTCTTTCTCATTTCTAAGAATGCTATAAGATGTAGGAAATGCCATAATGCTCTTTTCTTACAGGTTTTCAAAGTATCCTTTAGAATTTAGCCTCCAGGACACAAAATCCTCTCTTGAATAAAAAGAATTCTAGAACTCACGGATGGTAGTTTCTCTTTTCCTTTGAATTGTTATCTAAATTTTAAATAAGTCTATAAATTATAAAACTCACGTTCTGGGTTTTTAGTTAAATAACTTTTAATAGAATTATTTTGGCTAAGGTAAAATCATTTAAGTAGTCTGAAAATACCTTCTGTTCCAAGGGTTTTGATATAAAACTTGAATCATTATCTATATAGCCTAGAAGGCTAAAATTAATTTTACTTTATCAATGACAAGTTGAGCAAACAGATGAGAGTTTATATTAAGAAATTGACATAATATATAATCACATACTTATTATCACACATATATATGTGTATACATAAAATAGGGATGCGTAACTATATGTATATCTGAGCAATGCAGGTTTCTTCATAGTTTTCTGCTGTTTAAAATTTAATGATCAGACAGTTGGGATATCCTTGAGTATCAGAAGAAGATTTCCAGGAAAAGGAACTGTAAACTTGGACACT
>WEZZ01012332.1:1020-62714 GCA_013400585.1 Chloropsis cyanopogon | reverse complement strand
AAAAAAAAAAAAAAAAAAGAGGATTTCTTTCGATGCATTATGAAAAAAAGTGTTTTCTACCCAAGTCATGCAAAAGGAAGAAAAGGTCTTTGTGAAACACACTTCAGCAGCTTGGAACACACACTGAACAATTTCACTTCAGAGCCTCCAGTAAATTATTTCAGTGAATGTTAGCGAATAAAGGAAATCTGCACTGGAAATTCCTCCAGGAACACAGACCCTTTCATGTTTCTCAGTAAGGCTCTTCAGCTTTCACTCCTGGGCTGTTGCTGTTTCTCAGTCTCTTTCTGTGCTCCCAGTCCATTTGGTCTGGTTCCTACACCTCAGCCTGCCCTCAGTGCCTATCGCCTATTCAGCATCAAAACCCTCTCAGAAACGTTTCTGCAGCCACAATCTCTCTCCCAATTCTGGTACCCACCTATTTGACATCTGGAGTTCAAGAAAGGTGCATTTTTCAAAGCATTCAGCTTGGAAAAAACCCACACTGAAAACTCTAAGGCTGACTCTGCTTTCCTACTTGTCATGGGAGCTCTCCCATGGTGAGCTTCCTGGAACCTCCTCCTGGCTCCAAGGCAGGAACCCAGCAGCACCACTGCTCTGGGAGAGAAAAACAATGGATCAGGCTGAAAAATCAAACACTTCCCCCTTCAGATGAAGCCACACAAACCATCTTAAGGAAAGACACTTCGTGCTGCCAAAGTAACCCAAGTATTTTCCTCTCTCATTTGCTGCTGTTTTCCACAAATGCAGTTATAAAGGGAAAGATCATTCAGGTAGATTCACCCAGCAGAAATGACACCATGCTTCTGTTCAGATATACAAAACTGTAGGGGACAGAGAGCAATGGAAGCAAGAGAAATTGTATTTGTGAGCTGGAAAGAAGTGAGAGTTTATAAAAAATCCTGTCTCATTGTGAGAAAAAGTTTATTACTTAAATCTAAAACATATATTAGAACTCATGCACTGGTCGTTGCCCCTGGCAAGGGTAAGCTCTAGAACTTGGTTCTTATGGCCCAAATAAGGAACAAGACACAGTTTTACTTTAAGCACTGAGTTCCAATGTGCACTGGCAGTACCACTTGATCTGCACACAAATTCACAGTATTTTTTTTTCATATACTTGGAAACAAACAGGTAGGGATACAAACATAGCTGTTATTTCACAGAGGGTTTGTGACAAAGCACATCAAAAGAAAAATCTCAAAAGAAAACTTGTTTAAAAATGTGCATTTTTTGTTCTGCTTCATCTGAGAAGGCAAATTCTTCTCCCAAATGCGATTCACAAATTAAAGCCTGCCTTCCTCTTGTAAATACAATAGACATGGTGAAAACAATGTAGAAAAATAACAACAGCTAAATAAGTTTCACATGAGCATGAGCTCCTTCTTCCAGGCAACAGGTCAGAATCACAGTGGTAACAGCTTATCAAACAGGGAACTACTACAGAGACTGGAAAGTGACATTTAAGTATCTGCACTTTGTAAGAATCAAACTCCATAAACAAGTACCCAGAAAAAGCTCTAAATCAAACACTTTGCTGATATTTGCTCTACTGTACATTGGCACATGAACAGATCAGTGTTTTGTGTCTCAAAGGAACATCTTTTGTTTCTTGAGATGATTTTAAAAAGTGCTAAACTGTGTCATACAGTCTTGAAATAAGTATTTCTTCATATTCCTAATAAACTTTTCCACTTGTAAAAATCCCAAAGACCTTAACAGGGTCTTTGGGATTTTTAAAGCATAGTACTGGCTTTACTGGAATGGGAAAATTACTTAAAAATTCTGATTTTATTTTAAATGAACTTTTGGCTGGGGAGAAACATAATATTGCTCAGATTATTTTAGAAACAAGTTTTTAATTAAACACTTTCAGTTTAATACTGTAGCTTTGTATGTCTTTATTTTTTTCACTGGCTGGCTGACTTGGAAAGTTACTTAATGATAACAGTATCTCACACCACGCAGAACAAACCTGAAGTATCAACCCATCTAATGGTGGGGGGAAAGAAAAAACAGACCAGCTCTTCACTCAATAAACCTCAATTACCCTGCAACAATTAATCCTTACTAAAAACCTCTCCCTCAGGCATGTACCCAGACCTACCCAAGTATGAAATTATTCAGAGGTGAACAACAATAATGTCAGAAAGACTAAGAAAATAAATGAAGGGGTTTTTCTCAATAAATGGAAAATTCAAAATTAAAATTATTTCCAGACCTCTTCAATCATCAGACATGCTTAGCCTTCACTTTAGCCATGTATTTCCCACGTGTTACTGCCTCTTACTTTAGGACCATAACTATTCAGAGAGACTAGCTGAGTTTATAGTAATCCTTACAAACTTTTAAATACACCACTGAAGATTCACATGAGTGTGGAGTCTAATTATATCCCAAGGTGTCCATAATTTAGATGCCAAAATAATTACAAAAACATACTAGAAGAAAAGACTCTCAAAGCTCTTAATTTGCATTTACTCAGTTTTAACTAATACTTCATTGTATTAAATACCAGCAGGGATTTAGAAAAATGTATGTTACTTTGTTCTAGAAAATGTGGTGTATCAGACAACTGGAGAAATGGAAACTGTGTTTTGAAAGTTGAGTCCTTAGGTCTGTAGCTTCAAAGGTGCTGTGTTTTCACAGGTAACAAAACTCTTCTGTCAGAACTGTAATCTACATTTTTCTGTTCTATATTTCATTGCAGAAGAAAAAACAGAATCATAGAGTCGAAGAATGGTTTGGGTTAGAAGGGACATTAAAGATAATCCAGTTCCAATCCCCTGCTATGTGCAGGGACACCTTCCACCAGACCAGGCTGCCCAAAGCTCCATCCAACCCAGCCTCAAACGCTTCCAGGGATGGGGCAGCCCCAGCTTCTCTGGGCAGCCTGTTCCAATCCTCACTCCCCTCACAGGAAAGAATTGCTTCTTCTCTAAATCCAGTCTAGACCTACCCTCCTTCTATTTGAAGCCATGGAGCTTTAAACAAGCTGGCTGGAAGGTGTCCCTGCCCATGGCAGGGGAGTGGGAACTGGATGATCTTTAATGTCCCTTCCAAGCCAAATTGTTCTGTGATTCTGTGACCTCAAATGAGCAACACTCCTGTAATGGTAAAGCTTATTTTAGTTCAAATGAAAGAATACTTTAATCACTGGTCACTTGACAATGCTAACAAGATTTAAGCTGTAGATCTTACTAAGCATCAAATATCTGCTCTCAAACTGCTGGACCTGCAAAAAATCTGAACACACAGAGGTGCCATGGTAGCTCTGTAACCTGAACAGATTTCCAAAGCTGTACTGACATAATTTATGGTGTACAAAGGTGTTCCAGAAGAATTACACATGTAAATCAGAGCCAACTATGGTAATTTTAAGATACCACAGCTGCTTTTCAGAACTTAGGAAAAACAGCTCTAAAACAATTTACATAGGCTTTCTGGTGTCATTTGCAAGCTCTAAGAACAATTCACATTCTTCAGTACAACAAGGATCTGGCTTTAAGTGACCAAAATCCAAACCATTATGGAACAGAGTAAATCATGGAATATAATTTACAGAGTTAAACTATCCCTGAAGTTGGACCCTCAGTAAGTAACGTCCCTTAAAAACAATGCTTATCCTCACCAGCAGGAAAATAGCTACAGATCTCTAGAGAAACTCCAAATAACAACAGGAAAATTAATGGAAAACCTGAATAGTCCATGGCCCTCATTACTGAACTGTTACAGTATTTCTAAAACATGCCAGCAACTGAATGAAACTACCAAACTGACCAAAAGCACATGCAAGTGCCTTCTTGGTGACACATACATCACTATTTCTCCAGTCTTTCTCTAGCACTTTCTGTGCTGGAGTTCTCTAAGAGACAGCAACCAATTAAAAAAAAAAAGAAAAAAAAAAAAGTAGATGTTATTTTGGAAGAGAACTTCCTGCAATACTTCCTCAGTTGCAGGACAAAAGCAACTACAGGAAAAAAAACTCAGTAAGATAAAATCAGAAGCCACTCCCAAGAGCAGCCAGGTAGTCCCTCCCAAGCTGCAGTGAAGGGAGATGAGGAGAAGCCAAGTGCCTGCTGTGTGCAAAAGCACCATAAAAAACTCAAGGATTGAGAAAGGAACTTCTGGATACCAGAAGGTGCTCATTTAGTTTCATGTCACAAAGCTCAGCCTTGAAAAATGGGCAAATGCAGAGGACACTGCCTAGAAATTATATAAATTATGATATATTACATTCTCTTCATGTATTTTTCTCTGGATTTAAGAATTAGTCATTCTTCCAATAATGAAAAAGGAGTAAGGAAGCTCTTAAAGCATCAAAGAACTGCAAATCTAGAAAAACCTCACATCACTCCATGCTCTGTTCAGCTGAGTAGCAACATACACAAAGCCAATGCCATCCCTACATTCAGGATTCTGTCATCTGAGCCATTTCTCACACAGTTTTTCTCTTTTCTCAACAAAAAGTAAAACCAAATGAAAAACTGCTGTGGTTAAACGGGCACAATCCTCCCCAGTGTATGAGGTTAACAGTACATTAGGATGTTGATGCTCACTTTTGCACACAAGGAACAACAAAAGGAAGTATCATTTTAGCCCAACTGGTTTTCAACTTGAAGCAGCACAAATGAAACACACACACCACGAAAAACAAGGACAATTTTCAACAAGATGAGAAGAGCACTGAGATTGAGGGGTGAAGATACATTCAAAATATGAACAGTTTTAAAAGATGTGTAAACATGTTCCCCATATTTCCCCTCAACTAATTTCTTTCTGATCTAGCTAGGTAGGCGTAACACCAGAATAAAGTCTTGGGCAAAGAATTTAAAATAAACTTTTCACTCCTATCATGTTTCTCCTATTCAGCCTCCAAGCAGATAGGAACCTCCTCCTTGGTTTCCACCAGCACTGTTTTCTGTGACTCTCATGTCCTTGACAAACTCTGCCAAACTTGGACACTGCTTCCTAAATCTTATCAGAAGAGAAAGCTGGCTGGGAAAGTTACCCTTGCATTCCTTTGTTGTGCCCAGTTTCTTCTAAAGTAGTTTAAACACATTATCTACTTAAACTCACTTTCTGAATTTAGCTGTTTACATACCGGGGGACAAAAAACTGTCCACCTTATTTTGGACCCTGTAGCATACAGGGAAGCCATGGCTAGACAATGTAAGGCAGGTACTTGGCAAACTTTGTTTTTCCTCAGCAGACTGCAGACAAACAAACAGCAACCAACTCAATATAGGCAAAATAAACATCAAAATTATGAAGTATTATTTAAAAATACCTGAAAATATTTTGGGAACCACTATTTCAGTAACCAGTCTTGCTAAAAGTTGAACAAATGTAAGCCTTAAAGGCCTCTACATTTTGCATGATAATATAAGTTCACACTTTCCAAATATCAGAAAGCAGGAGAGTTACAGAAGTGCAAGACTGAAACCAAAAATACAAGAAAAAGCTATAAACTCCACTTGTCCACATCTATTATATTTTTTCCAGGGGAAAAAAACTCTAATTTCTGTTCAATCAGATTATTTTGCTTAGTTTATCTTATTAAGTCTACAGTTCACATTGGTTTTGCATCTTACACTAAGTATCTGTAGAAACACCAATAAAAGTCCATCTTCCTGAAGCTGACAACATGACAGCTTCTTTACCATGGTGAATATTATATACTGAGCAAAACAGTATATTATCTTATGAATGATAAGAAAATTAAGTTTTGGATCAAACAAATCACTGGAACTTTTCTCTTCTCCATCTATATTTTGAAGAGTTGTTTTCTTTCAAACCTTGAAACAAAATAACTCCCAAACCCCACAAAATGCTATGAAAGTGCTGGGGCAAGGCGCTGCCACATTGGGGTGTTGAAGCTCCACCTTACACACTGTACCAGGCTGATGAGGTGAATTCTTGGGAGTCATCCTGAGAAAACCTCTGGCACCAGGATTGTCATCAAGATCACCAGTTCTTCCTTATGACCTCCTAAACTTAGAAAGGAGTTCTGAGAAAACCCATGACTCTCCTGTGCTGAGATAAGCAAGACAAGCAATGAGATGAGCTGAGGCACCTCCACCACGGGTCTGACTGTATATTCCAGCTTTTCTTTGTTCCCTGTCACAAACCAATGCATACACAGGATTTCAAACACCTCACAGGTGCAGGTTTGTGCACTCATGAATAGTAAAGGATGGCAAACCCCAGACTTTGAAAGAAAGACAAAGAATCCACCTCTGTCTAGACACAAATACATGAAACGAGCTGGTCAGGTGCCTTTGCCAGGCCTTCACAATGAGCAAATCAAAAGAACTGAAGAAGAAAGACACGCTAAGCAGGGTATTTTGTGAGACATTCACAGATTCTGAGATCTCTGTAGTATTGCCTTTTAAGCCTTCAGCAAACAAGGGCCCAGAAGAAAACCAAAATGGATGAAAACACGTATTTTGGAACAGGTCGGTGAAGTATGTCCACACAAGCTTTACTAATGCAATCACAAGTTCAGTGAAGCCAAATGGACATCTCAACTGGTAAACAGAGTAATAACACTGTCAAATCCACTTAAAGCAGATTTGCAAACAATAGGCAGCCTAACTAATGAGAAACATGAACGTAGCTTACAAATTAAAGAGTTCCTCAAGGTAAGAATAGGCCCAAAATGCTCACTAAAAGACCTAAAACAATGGATTATATCATCAAAAGTTGGTTACACTTCAAATATGCATTTTCCCATGAACAGAAGGAAAAGAAACTATACTTTCCCAGTAAAGGAAAGATGTCAGTGCTGCAGACCACATCACAAACCAGTTCCTCATGCCAAAAGGAGTTCCAAGAAGACAGAAACCCCTACCAAGCAAACAGCAACAAACCCAAAGCAAATCTGGTGGAACCAAATTTGGTGGCAAGCAGAGGAAACAGCATACAGCTTGGTTTTATTTAAATTATTTTTCTGTATGCCCTGAGCACACAGCTGCATTTGCATGGTTAACAGACTTCAGAACATCTGAACAGAACTTTTAAAATGCAAGAACATCCCATTAGAAAAAAGCCCAAATGAAAAGAAGCACAAGATGCTGCAAACAAAAACACATACTTTCAATTAATTAATTCACCTTTCATTCTAAACTTTTAAAAAATAACCCACACAAATATGAGCTTTTCCACTACCACACAGGACAACCAGGACCTTATACATTTTTCTGCCTTCTTAATCTTAGAAACAAGCTAATAGGTAGTGGAAAAATTATTACCAAGCACTACAGCCTGGACACAAGCAAAGAGGTTTTTTTGGGCTCCAAGCCAGTTCCACACAAACTCCTTGAGCAATCACTACACTTCTCTGTAGTCAGGAACAGAGAACTACAGAAGAGTTTGGTCCTTATTTTTTGAAAAAATAAAATAAAAAGCAAACAAATCTCTGGTGTGATAGTGGGATAAAGAAGTCCAATTCCATCTAGCTATTCTTCTAGAATCATAGTTGTGCCTTTACTTGGCTCTCCCTAGGGATATCACAAGAAGGATAAAAGAGAAAAACCAAATCAGCATCATTCTTCACTGGCTGACTGCTGGACTACACAAAAAAAGTTTCTCAACGGCTCCAGCAAAGACTGAATAGAAAATACACAGGATGGCACTCAATTCAAACTCCTCTCCTCTCTCTGCATTGCCATGAAACATGTGCAACAGGGGGATCCAACCATTCCTTGCAGAATTTGAAAAGATCAGTAGGGAAGATTCAGTACAGCACATGAAAAGACTGCTAAAACGGAAACTGCCACACCGAAGATGTTCATTCTTCAAAAAATCTGTAGTTAAATAATTCCACTGTAAACATCGATGCAAAACTTAAAAAGGTACTGATGACACAAAGGTGAGGCACCATCACCCTGAGCACAGGGAAGGAGCAAGGTACTGGACAGAAAGAAATAATGAAATAACGAAAACAGAATGAAATTCAACACAGCAAAACACGAACTTGAACAGCTCAAGCAGGATTTCTGTTAGAAGAAATGACTACAGACAAGAATGAACTGATCACAAAACAACTGCAAGCCAAAAACAAGGGGGCAAAAACTTTTCAGCAGTGAGATTAAAAAAAAAGTATTCAATTTTGAATATTCTTTCAATTCTTACTGTCATTTTTTTACACATACACACACACAAATGTTTTAACATTTTCAAGCTCATCTAGAACTTAATACTGTCAGATTCACTCATTTTGAATAGTCTTATTTTGAAAGCAGAAACAGAGAAAGCAAATATTTATTCAAAATAAAGCATTTACTTAACATGAATAGAAAAAGGTGCAAAGAAAGCTGTATTCTATGGCTTGTATTGAGTGACTGATATAAAGCATCTTTTCAGTCCAAACGATGGAGAACATCTACTGGTATCTTATGCCAAACTTTTTTTGTTCTATTATAATGCATGAAAAGCAAGAAGACTCAAGTGAGAAAAGGCCTAAGCATAACCATGGGAAAACCACCAAAAATTACACATATTTTTTGATAGCATGGCTGATTTAATATAAAAAAAATAAAATTATTAAAAAACCCTCTTAGGGATTATTAAATATGACCAAAAATATAGCTACATGTGGCAAAACCAATGTGAAATACATCTCAAAGATTTCAAAATGGTACCAGAATATGACACCGGAACAAGTCCATCCTTTTCAAAGATACTTACTTTTCCAAAGACATCACCACTTCAATTTAAAAGATTAAATATTTATCTGTGTATTTCTATGAGTATTTAGAGTATCAACGCAAGTTTTCATGGCAAACACTGGCTTTTTTGTACTAACCTACTTTTTGAAACTGGCATGGAATTAATTGAGAATTTTTTTTTTACTATATTTGCGTCATATAATTAATTTCAGGATATAAACCAGTACAATAAATATTACCTCTACCTATCAGAGTATTTGCTAATTGAACTCAACTTTTCTTTTGTCTCTAATTTGTTTTGGTCAGTCTGGTTCTTCCTACATTCTAGTTACCTCAAAACTGATTAAGGATATATTCCGTGCAACTCCATAAAACCTTTTTAATAAATTGCAACAGAGGTTTTTAGCACGAGGGTCTGCCCAAGGAAACCTTATTATAAATGGGAGCTCAGAGAGCCACACCTGGGTATTTTTAGCCACACTCTGTCTTGCATTTGTCTTTTTATCAACCCTACCCACCCTGTTTCCTTACAGACTTGAGCATCCAAGTGGTTTTACTCACTTCTGTGCTCCCTGAGACAACAGCTTTGTCCACGTTCAGCGACAGCTGCTCTTCAGTCTGGCAGACTCCCACAGACCACTCGGCGCAGCGGTGATGAGCCCAGCAGTGACCTGGTGTGCGCAGAGAGAGAGAGAAAGGGCCGGGGTTGGACACCTCTGCCAAGCACTTCTCCAAGCACGGAACGCCGTTCTGGCAGTAAATACTTGCCAGAAAAAACAGAGAAGTCTTCTCCCCCATTTCTTTCTTGTTGCAACATTGAAAACCCATTTTATCATACACTGAATATACTGCAGTTACCATCAGACACTAAAAACACTGCAATTGGCTTTTATACACAACACACTTGTTTTATCTGTTGATAACTTTCAAGTGCCTGAACATGTAATCATAGCACTGGGGTGCACAGCATTCTCAGACTTTCATTCTACATTCAGTGCTTGTGTAACACACACACACACACAGAGTTCCATCTGACCTTTTATTTCACTGTTGATAGCATTTCCCAGGCTTGTACTCTTAATTTATGATTCCCAAGGAATGGACAGCTATATGTTCATGTAGAATATGCTAGTATGATACTTTAGGAGGCTACACAAAGTGTTTAAAAGCTCAAAAACAACATGAACAGAAACTCATATAAAAGACTGAGAAAATGATGTCAATACAACAAACACAGATACACCTACCTAGCCAAAAAAAAAAAAATCAGAATTTGTAGAATTCAACAGGTAATTCTTACAGGAAGTTTCTAATTAAATTCTGGAAAAAACAATGCAAATTATGCATACTTCCAGAGGAATTCTTTGACTACTTTATACAAGGAATAGAAATGATGGTTTACATTAGCTGTTGAAATAAGGTATCAGCCAACTTAGTAATTCAAGCTACAAAAAAAAAAAAGTCCCAAAAATGTCTGTATCGTTTTGGGAAGAGTCATTTACAAATAACAGAAACTTTAAAAATGTAGATTAATAAATCTACATCCACCCATCTACACCCATCTACAGTAAAACTATTTAAACAAAACCATTGGATTTTTTTTTTAATTAGACCTTGAAATAAGTTTCCACTTATGAAAGAGTGACATTTTTATTATTATGTAAATGTATTTCCATTTTTGGGAGCAAAATATGTGAATGGACTACTGGCATCAAAGCATTTGGACACAGATGCCATCTGAAAAAGTAATTAATAACTTAATTACTAGAAAAGTTTAATTGAAATGAAAGGGCAGATGATAAACCAGACATTTTTCTGACAGAAAACCTGCAGATTCTGGAAACATGCACATGCATAATGCCTCTACTGCTCTTCTAAATCTTCTATTCCATTGTTTCCAATAACATTTGCAGCAGGAGATCAAGTAACATCCCAGGACTAAGATTTCTGAGAATTATATTAAGCTGCGCCTCATTCCTTTTCCTTTTTCTCCCCAAAACAGAATCATGGTACTGAAGGTATTACTACCTGAACACCAGCTCAGCAGCAGACTACAAATATTTCCCCACACAAAGCTGAGGATTCTCTTTTCTGGAGAGAAGACTACAAAACCACAACGTGACATGGTCAAAAGCTACTGAACAACATCAAAGACTTGACAAACACCACAGCACAAAAAACCAACAGCTGCAAAACTTCACCCATGTCACTGTGGCTCCTGTACTGCTACTGGACAGGGAGAAAAAGGAGGATAACAATGGATCTTACCTGTTGGCTCAAATAAGGCTTGAACATCAATGTCATCTGGTAAGCCAACTAAACTGAGTTCATCCCAGAATTTGACAACCTGATCGTCAGAAGCAGTTTGGGTGCTCACACTTGTACATGATGCTATACTCGATCGAGATCTGTATCAGGAAGCAGAAAAACAAACTTAGAAGTGATCACATTCTTTGTTCAATTAGCCAGATACTCACAAATGATCCAAAACTCACAGCAGGTAAGTACAATTTTTTTCTAATATGATAAAATACAAATCAACATGAACAAAAGTCTTCCTTATATTTTATCCCAATAACAGTTGGGATAAAACTTTCCCCAATAACAGTTTCCAGTTAAAGCTGCTGTTCAGTAAACAAGCCCGCTCTCTTCCAGCTCTTCAGGACACACATGCTTCTTTAAGTTTGATTCTGTTTGATATTAAAATCTGCCCAACCCTTGGAAGTGAGAATGAGGGAACAACATCCAGAGGTGAGGTGCCTATAGAAAATACTACAGCTATGGGGGGAAGGTAGAAGAAGAACCATTATTCCAAAATCTGTTTGGAATAAACATCTTTATACAATGCCATCAGGTGTTTAAAAAAAAAAAGGTGGAGGTGAGCTGGAGGAAAGAGCAGGGGGGGAGATTAAAAAATGCAGTGATACAAAGATTACTATTGTACTAGTTTATAACCTTATTCATTTGTTCCCCAAACTTTAATCTCAACAGAAAACAATTCACACAACTCAGATTACTGCATTTAAAAAAACCAGAAGCAGTGATTCTGACTTTATTTTCCTGAAGGCTAAAGAATATCTTGGACATCTAAAGGTGTGCATTTGGGCATACTGATAAGAGACCTGATCACTGATGCTTCAACAATCAGTAGGAAAGGTGGTGCTGCATTTTCCATTAAGGTTCTTTGAACTTGATTACTCTCTGCTATTAATAACTCAGTTGTATGCATTTGTCAATAGGTACAGTAACCACTGGAATTTTAACCTGTGATAACTCTGCTTTCCTGAAAACCATGCTTTACTTCAGCCATTACATTCATAAATACATTGAAAAACCTCTTAGTTTATGTTTAGTTTAGTTTAGAAAAGAGTAACATCTCTCTTGCACCACCCAAGAAATCTTTAAAGTTTTCTATTATTACATGGTATCTTTATGACCTGCATAATTTTTACAAAAATCTATCCCAAAACCTAATAATTCTGACACTATCAACATTTAAAAGCTCCTTAACAAAGCACTATGTTCTGTTTGACAAAACACCTGAACACCATGCATGTCCACTGCAATTATGGAATGGTTTGGAAAGGATCTTGTTCCAATCCTCCTACAATGGGCACCTTCCACTATCCCAGGTTGCTCAAAGCCCTGTCCAGCCTGGCCTTGGACACTTCCAGGGATGGAGCATCCACAGCTACTCTGGTCAGCCTGTACCAGTGCTTCACCCCCACGACAGTGGTGCCTCCTCTAACACCAGACTGCTACTCACAACACTGAAACTTAAAGGATCTTTAGGAAAAACTAAATCCCAACTGACAAGGCATTTTTCTGTATAAAAAAAGCTTTCTCACAATATCAATCCATTTACGGAACTTCTCAATTTACTCTGCAGTCTCGCCTTTTCCACAGACTTCTCTGAAAATAATATTTCATATACCTATAGAATACAGCCTGAGGCGAGGGTGTTACTTTTATTAGCTTTAAGAAAAGCCACTTTTCTATATCAGCATTACACAATGTGAACTTTTCCACCACCAACACAATGACGAAAACGTTCAACGTGAGGCCAAGCAACCTCAGCGAGTGTGGGACACTCTGAGCAGCGGCACAGCCACGGACAGGTCTGACTCAGATCTGCCAGGAGTCTGGCACAGCCGGCAGCCGCCTCCCTCATGGTCTCCTTCCCCGGCTGGGCCACGCCTGGAGCCAAACCCGAGTGCCCGTTCTGTGCCACACAGCGCCTGCAGCCCCACATCATCACCCTGCCCTCAACCCCACATCCCTGCCCCACATCACCCCTGCCCCTGATCACAGCCCCGCACCATCACCCCACATCCCTGCCCCACATCACCTCTACCACCCTTGACCCTGCAACGCCCTCAACCCCGCACCATGCCACACCACCGGCATCGCCCTCAACACCGCACTGCCCGCGGCCCCTCACCACCACAGCCCCACACCACCCACAGCCCCTCACTGCCCTCAACCCCGCATGGCCCATCCCGTAGCCATGGCCTGTAGCCCTACATGGCCGCTGGCTCCCTTCATGTTTGTCTAGGGTTGCAGCCCCTCTGTCACGCAGGCAGCATTGAGTGATCCCACATTCACCACCAACCGTGAATGAACCCAAGTCAGCACAAGGCCCCAGGGACAGGACCTCCCACACCCACAAAGATGCGGCTCTGCTCAGTCCCATCCCAGTGCCCTCGCCAGACACACCATGTACTGAGCAATCTCCACTGCAGGGCCAGGAATGCCCCTGCCATTCCCTCACAATCACTGAGAGGCCGGGGGGACCATGACCAAACCACCCTGCCTGCAAACCCCACTCCTGCAGGGCAGGAGCCACTGCTGTATGCCCTCAACAACACTGGCACCAGGTGAGAGCCATGGCAAGAGGACAGGCTCTAACAAGGTGGGCAAAGGCTGCAAATTATTCCAGGCTACACAACACATGAACTGTCAAAAGTCCATCCTCCTCCACCCTTCGTAGGTACTTCTACTTCAGCATCACAAGTAGATCTGTGCTTTACAGTAGTCTCTTATCTGTGTTCTTCCAAAGTAAAGATTCTCACTTGGGGAAGAAATAAACCCATTTTTAAAAAGCAGAAGAACAGCCACTGCTATATTGCTCACGTATTGGTTGTTCTGGGGTTCCATTTTTAGTTAGGTTTTTGTAGATGTTGTTTTTCCTTACAAACATTAATATCAAAACCCCACATTTACACAAATACAACTTAGTTGCCTATTGTAGTACAGAACCAGAAAAGATCCTTCCTGAATTTCATGCAAAACAAAAAAAATCTACATATTTATTGTATGACAGACTTACTTCTTCTGGCCTCTCTGTTTGCGCAGCACTGAGTTTTGCCTTGGAGTTCTCTCACAAGCTCCATCGGTGCTGTCGCTGGCTTCACTCTTATTTAAAGGCTGGTTTTTCCATGGGATAACATACCCAGGAGTGGGACCGAATAGTTTTAAATCTCCTTGTCCTAATGAGCTCCGTTCTCCACAGTAACAGAAGGCGCAGAGTTGTTCGCTGTAAAAGGGAAGATCATTACTTCTTTATTGGGGGGAAAACCAGTAGAGGATACCCCATCAAAGAGCAAATTTCATGCTAATTTAACCCTTTATAACAAGACAATAAAAGCTCCCATGTGCTGTCAGGTATCAGAATTCAGCACTCAGAAAAGCTTTTTTCCAGCTAATTAACAGTTACATTAAAAGACCTTTTTTTCTGTTCACAAAACTGCCTGATTAATGAAGCAAACAAAAAAAGTCCATGTTATATTCAAATTACTAGAATTTCCAAAATTTTGTGTGTCTAGACACATACTCGCTAAAAGGCATCAAAATGTTACAGAACACATAGAACATTACAACACACACACCTTTCTGGAAGCACATGCAGCTTATGTGTAACACAATGTGTAAATACTATAGACTAAAAGGTTTACTAACATGGAGAAAAATGGAATAATGAGAAAACCACAGCAATGGCTGCAGTCACACATGACAGAACACACCACATGCACAAATTCAACCATCCTCATTTACTTCAATATTTAAAAACAAAATTATGTCTAAAAGTTTTGCTGGAAAGATTTTATATTTACAGAACCGTGACCGCTGCAATACCCTGCACCATTTGCAATTATGTTTTAACATGCACAACATAGCGACAGGATTGAAATGACAGCTCTGACAGCACTCCTTGTGTCACATCATATGGAAGCTACTGAAAAATATTTCTATAATAAACATACCCACAAACTTAAAATGTGAACTTCTGCAACTAATGCAGTTTGCATTAAAGGAAGGCCATTTAACACTTTTTTTTTTTTATGCTTAAATGAGCAATTCTGTTTTCTTCGTATTTATGCCCCAAAGACCCCAAAAAGATGCCTCAGGGAATCAGGCACTTGGATAGAGGCTTGGTTATGCCTGGGTTCCATTTAAATAGATTTCAGTGCATCTACAAGGTGGCACATTTGGATTTGGGACAGTCTGTGCTGTGTGAGTGAGAGGAGGGAAGTGAAGTGGGAGGAAGAGAAAACCTTAAGGCTAAACTGCTGTAAAATATTTACTAAATTCTGGGGGAAAAAAATAAAGCCTCCTGTGCTCTTCAGCCTGGAGAGACAAGAAAAGCAACAGAAAAAAAGTTAAAGTGGAAAAGGAAAGTTCCAGATCAGAACAGAAACCCCTGAGAATTCAGCAAAGCCACTGAGATTTGGTTTATCATACTCTGGGATGGCTCCTTTTGCTTTCACCATAGAGCAACAATAGGAAGAAAGAAAAAGAACAAAGAAACCTGAAATGGTCTACTACTACTGGTAATACCAGACAGTCAGATGCTAAGGAAGGGAGAAGCATTTCATGAGCCCAAAGTGAAGCCCAGAAGGAAGCCAAATGCTTTTATTTATGCTTGTTTGGTAGGACTGCACTTTCATTAAGGCAGATGGACCACTGGGAACATGCAGGTTGGTGGGCAGATAAAGTAAGTCCCATTCATGGTACTGAAATTACACCTTTCTGTGGTACTGTTAGGAAACATTTGTCCTCATCTCGTGGCCTTGGCTGCACATCCCTCACTGATCTGCCTCAACACACAACCAGCATGAGCCAGCACAACCCCCGGAGCTGATGGCAAATGTCTGACACGTTCCAGAAATCTTTAGAAAAAGATATCTGAAGACAAAAAAATCCAAAGAAAATATGGATAAAGGTAGTGTGAGAGCAGTGAAAAGTGAAAAGTTACACTGAACAGTACATATGTCTATTTTATAGCTAGCTTTCAGTGATAGAGCAACAAATACACCATTATTTGTCTGTCAGTGACTGTAACCACTGGACTGCCAGTGAAACCTGATACAGCCTCACAGGCAGAGTTCCTAAGCAGAGAAAGCAAAGCTCTTTATGCTGGTTGAGACTAGAGAGACTTGTGAGGAGACTTAAGAGATTTAAACAGGCAACGCCACGGTATATAAATTACACTAGTTACAAACACAAGATTATCCACAGTGGAATAAATAATTATTCATATATCCTGTTAGGACAGACTATCACTGCTCATTAAAAGACTTGAAGATAATTACAAACAAATAAGCAAAGCTCTTTAAAGTGGAGTCATAGCAAATATGCAATAATGTTAAGATCTATAAAAGAGAAATATGAAACAGTAATTAAGAAAAAAAATGAACTAACTTTTCAAGTGGTATTATTTGAAAAGGCATACAGGAGTAAAGCTGGTGTTTCTGGAGCCTGTCAGGCAGCTCCGGCATCACAACTTCCAGCAGTAGCTTTCTGCAGGCAGAGTGGAGTGAAACAACAGGAGCAGTGAGTTTCACAGCTACTCTGCAGCATGGTGTGGACAGCTGTGAAGCTGTCAAAAATCATATGGTTTGTGCTACTGCTCCTGCTTCAGCAGAGCTGAGGAACGCAGCTGAACCGAGCGCTCGCCACGGGGAGGGGGCTGGGGGAGCCTTTGCTGAAGGCTGTGAGCACACGGGTGCAGAAATTAAAGACAGGAGCAGCAGAACGTGCCCAGAGCACTGCCAGGACACTGTGGGGCTGAGATAGAAGGGAGAGATTATACAAAGGGGGAAAAAAAAGGTTTCACACTTTCCAGGGGGGTAAGCAGAGGGGCTTTAGCTGCACCCACAGCCAGGCAGCCACAAACACTCAGTGGCAGCGAACTCCCTGACTCTGCTGGGATGCTGGAGAGACCCTCTGCAGGAAATCCAAGTTCCTCTGCCCCCTGACATGCCACAGCTGCTGGCTTCTCATGCCGTACAAAGTGGCCAGTTCCATCACGTTAGCCTTTTAGCTTTAAGTGCTCAGTAAATATTTTAAGTTCTGTCTGTATGGGCAGAAGGTAGAGATTTTTTCCTATCATCTGAGGACTGCAGAAAGTACTTACAAATCTACTTTCCATATGTCAATATGCAATTAGAGGATCTAAATCTGTGATGCAAGAAGAGCTCTCATATTGAAGATAACGAAATAAGAGATACTGGCAAATCTTAAGATCAAACCCTAGATCTGTTATCATAATTAACATATTTTAAGAACACGATAATTCAAGATGGGATAAAAAGCAAGAGACGATGTGTCACAGATCTTTTTATAAGCAACTAAGAAAAAAAAGAAGCTCAACACTATTCCATTTAAGACATATCTTAGGTGCTCCAACCCAAAATGTAAGTTCATTATTATCTGTAACTTCAACTTAAATTACGTATTTTCCCACAACAAATGTTACTTTCTTATAAGAGTTTAAAGATCCAGAGATGGTTTATTACCAGGAGGTGCTCCTACACCTAACCTCATCCCAGAGGATTTCATATATCTGAATGCACAGAAATTTTAAAACATAACAATGAGGAAAAACTGCGTTCAGAATGAACCAGTCATACTGGGTTTTGGGGAGGCAGTAAGAGACAGAAAAGCTAGTAATGTCTGAAGCTAATGTCTGTTCCCATCGAGCCATGGGAGGAGATCCAGACTTGCATCCTTGGATTTGAAGGATGTCCTTTTTAACAAGAAACATGCTGATCCCATCACTCTTTCACAGCCATTCTCTTCTACAGATTCTTATTTCATCGGGTCAGTGTCTCTTCCTCACACAGAATTTACTCAACCCCCTGACAAGAATCTGAAGTGCTATAATCCTCCCCTGTCCACAACCTGAAAAAGGATAACAAAATGCCCTGCAGCCACTTAATCCTGAAGGAAAGGAGACCAGTCACTATTTCCTCTACTTGACTGATGACAGTCATCAGGACTCATCCTAAAACAGACTTTCCCATTGAAACAACTCATTTCAACACATGCAGTATTGGGCAACTAATTGCACAATATTAAATCACAACCAGAGGAGGAGAAACATCTGGTTTGCTTGCAAATATTCAGTCAGAGAATTAAGGTAAAACCGAGAGTCCCCCAAAATTATTTTTTAACAGAATTAAGCCACAGCATCAGGATTACCAACACCTGTAGTTATACTTCCAGGACTAAGCAGAGGCCCCTCCTGGATCCTTCTGAGCTGGGAAATGGCACTGGCTAATCCTGTGTCAGCCAAGGCTCATTGATAACAAGCAGATGTGCAGACTGGCTCACGCAAACACGTTCTGTTTATGCCCTGGCCCTTATCTCACAGATGTGCACTTGCCCACGTGAGCACCCTGCAGCTTCTGGAAATCTTGAGGTGTACCCAGGGGAGGCTGTGTGACCCTCAACAGTATCTCACTCTCCTGCCTGTTTTTCATCCATGGGTAGAATGCACCACAAGCTGCAGTGATATGGGGCACTGCCATGCCCCCACACCTCCACGGATACAGCTGGGGGAATAAATCTTCCTTCTTCATTCTCACAGGAACAACTTCCTTCCATGTCTCCAGGGCCCCCATACAGCTGAATGCCAAGCAAGACAGCGAGTGGCCTATGCTGAGCATGTCTGTCAGTGAGATGCTTGAAGTTATCCAACCCTCTCAGTGCTCAGTGGTGAGGGTGGCAGGCTAAAGAACTCCTGAAGCTGCCTGCTCTGCAGAGAGGTGTTCAAAGTGCCCTTCTTTCAGGAGAGCCTGCACAGGGGAATCCAAGCATCACACAGAGATAAAGGAGAGGTTCTCAACAGCAGGAGAAATTCAAACTCTTGGATTCAGCTCAAGGGATGCTCACCTTGTAACTTTTCTCAAATCCCTCCCAGCCTACTGTGGGACTGGTATTACCAAAGTTTTGCTGTGCATTCACCTTTTCCAATCAGTCATGCTAAAACCAGGTTTAAACAGGAAAAAACAGTGGATTATATCTGAGAAAATGCAAGGCATGGCAATTCTAGTAAGATCCACTAGATCCATAGCCATTGCCTCAACATTAAACACTAAGTTGCAGATGATCACTACTGCTATTTGTCATGACAACAATTGCACAAAAGTTAAAAATAAACCCAACTTGGAAAGCATGAAGATCTCTTTCATTCATGGTTTGGGTTGAAAAAGAAAGTGAAGAGGGTTATCATGTGACTTTTGCTACGAATTTCTTTTTAAAGGAAACATGCAATGCCTGGAAATGCCTTCAGGACGTCTTTTTCACACAATACTTGTTACAGAAATTTACAGTGCTCTTAACATCTATTTTTCACAATTAAAATTAAGCTCAACACAGTGAAATGGAGAATTTGGGAGCAAAACAGAACTTCAGAGCATCGTTTGTACTAATTACTGAAACCAACTGATGAGAACTGGCCTTGAGAATTCTTCTTCCACCTAACCCTGTTAGTAGTTTTAACATATGCTAAAAGGCTAAATTAAATGCTACAGGGGACCTAGTATTTATTTAGCTCTGCCAAGTTGTGCTAATGCACAAAATACCTTTGCTCTCGTTTTATGTTGTGTTATTTAAAGAGTAAAGAGATTTTCTCCTTAGTGAAGACCCATCATTATATCATTTACATAAATTCAAATCAATACCTGCAAGCTTCATTTTAAGTGAAGAAAAAAAAACCATTTATGACTCAAAACAATACTGGGGATCTGCATCAGGGTGAGTTCAAATATACTGGAGATATTAACAGAGGTAAAGTTAATCTAAAACTCTTATGAAGCTTTTCAGCATCATCTAAATATTCTGTAAATATCTGGACCTCAATAATAACGAAGCTTGAAAGGAAACTACTGAAGAAACCTCATTAGGTGAGGCATAACAGCTTCACATTGACACAGGATTAACAACACAATAAATCACCTTCTAAGGACAGACAAGGATGGAAAGGGCAAATGGAGAAACCACAAAGAAAAAGAAGCCAAAAATCTCTGCTAAAACATGTATTTAAGCATTTGACACACAATCTCCTTCCAAGAGGTAACTGAATCACAGAACTTGGAATTGTGAAGTGGTTTGATACTATTATAGAGACTTGGGGTTGAAGTAACCATTTAACTTATGTAGCATAATTCTTTAGGAAAAAAAAAAAAAGAGGTGGGACAGAGTTTATATGAACTTCAGGTGAAGAATTTTAGAAGTTTATACAAAGCAATTAAACTGCATTAGACAGTAACTGCTTTCCAATTTCTTCAAACCAGCACAGTTGGAGTTCTACAGCCATATAATCAACTTAATGATACTCTTCTCATTTGAAAGAGAGAAAACATTCCCCTGCAAACACAACCAAAACAACACATCTTACTGACATTTTGAAATTTAGAAAATACGTTTTTATTCACCACTAACTGTGTCAGCTTTAATTTAAACAAGTATTTAAAGCTCAGTTAGGGTTTAATATACCCTAGATGTGAAAGGAGTTACCAGAATGCCAATGCTGAAAAAAGTGAATTTAGAGGTCAAATCCAAGGCCCTCTAGATAATTCCTTAAGGTCCATGTGAACTGACCTGTACTTTCAAATAACAATCCCCTATAGAATGCAATTGATTGTACCTGAAAAGTGGCAATTCATGCAATTCTGAGAGTAATCTTCACCCCTGAAGGATAAAAGTCTCCAAGAATAGGAAGTCCTGTAACTTCAACCTTCAGTATGCATCTGTGCCCAGAAAGTACTGTCTGTGTAAGCTAAATTCTCTTTCTTGGTAATTGAAACATAATACACAGAATGGTTTGGGTTGGAGGGACCTTAAACATCATCCAGTTCCAACCCCCCTGCCATGGCAGGGCCACCTTCCACTACAACAGGGTGCTCCAAGCCCCATCCAGCCTGGCCTTGAACACTTCCAGGGCTGGGGCAGCCACAGTCACACCCAAGTCAGCCTCTCTTGGAGGTAACTTCATACAAATACTAAGTAGGGTCTTACTATCTGAAAATTACTGAGATTTACCATTTAGCAAGCTGGTTTTAAATAGCAGTTTTTCAAGAAAGCTTCATCTAAGCAGGGTAAGCAGAGGCACAGGGATATTGAAGAGGAGGCAGACATGGCACTATCCATGCCCCCCAGTATGTTCACTTCAGGGCCTCCCTGTGTCAACTGCAATTCCTACAGACTCATTCCCAGTTTCTCTTTCATGAACTTGCCCAGTTTGTTCTTGACCACACCTATAGTTTCAGCAAACCACATCCTTTAGCAAGGATGTCACTCCAGACAACTCTCAGCTGTACAAATAATCACCTCCTTTCACTTCACATCTAACCCTTAGAAGTTTCACTTGATGACCCCCAGTTTCTTGTATTAAATAAAACTAAACAGCCATGATACAGTCACCATCCCCACGCCATCTGTAACTCTAAAGTTTCTTATCTTCCTTCTCCAACATCTTTTACAGCCTGAAGGGTCCTGAATTGTTTAACTGGGATCTACTTCAGATCTCTGATCAACCCTTCTGTTCTGTGAAATGTTTTAAGTTTTACTATATTAATTTCTGAAGTTACAGATAGACTTTCTGCAACCCTATGAAAATTAGTCCAAACTCGTTTCTCTAAATGCTTCTATCCTCACCAAGCAGAGCCCATGTGCTTCAGAAGAGCTTTAGCACATTGAAGCTATGAGCACAAAGATTCTCTCCTCACTAAGCGCACTCCAATCTCTCAGTCCCTACGTGAAAGCAGATTCCATATGCACCATGTGAATTCACCCTGTGAATGAACGTCCTTCTGGCAAAGGTCAGAGACACTCACAGGGATCATCTCTGCAACTACAGCTCTGGGGTGCTGTGAGTCCAGATTTTACCATTTAAATTGCTTGTGCTTTCCATCAGCTTTGGTATGGAAGCAAGGAAGGAATGCAGGGCACAACACAGAGTTTGCTGTGTGAGGGAAATGGAAGGTGCTGGAGAAATGAGACTACTGACTATGGGAAATAACACAGATCACACAGACAGTCAAAGGAAGCAAGAAGAAAACAGCCACAGCTGACAAGGAAATGAACAAGAAAATGGACAAAGGGATGAGAAGAAATTCCTTGTAACAAACACCCGTCTAGAAGCCACTGAAAATGGATGGAAGAAAACTACCCATCAGGCAAAGAGACAAAGAGAGTAAACCTCAACTAAGTGAACCTTGAAACAGTGATTAAAACTGATGAGCAGTTTAGAATTAGCAAAGAGGATGGGAATATGAGCATTCAACAACACAAAAAAACCCAAGAGGCTGGCAAAGAAAGCTGGAGGCAAAAAAAAAAAAAAAAAACCAAACAAATGGAAGAGGTAATATTTGGAAGAAATGAGAGAAAACCCTGAAACAGAAGACCCCAGACTATTACTGCTGTCTCTGGATATCCTGTCTCTGTGCAATCCCTGACAAGGCAGGCATCCCATGCTGCAGTGAGTACTGCCCTCAGCCCTCCAGCACGGCCTGACAGACTGCCAGCCATGGGCTACCTCTGTCTGTCTGACTGCCATCTCCCAGAGGACAGAAAACTTGTCCAGGCATCAGACCTGACCTGCCAGTGCTCACCTTGCTGCTCACCAGTGCAAGACTTGCAAGCAGCAGGGCAAACCCAGGCGGAGACATGCAGTCTTAGGATGGGGATGAGACAGAAAAACTGCCTAAGAACATCTGTGAGAGGCTGAGTGTGGGACTCCAGAAACCTGGGGCACCTGTGAGCATCTCCTCATGCAGGAGACATTTCCTGGTTTCTGTGGCTGGACCTTCCTACAGAACAGATTAAATCATGGAGCAAAGGTCTGTGCAACTTAAAGGCCCAGCCATGAATGTCACTGATTATTGTGTCAAATCCCATGAGGCACAAGTTCTATATGAGAGCATTAAACACATTATGGCCACAATGGCAATTGTTCAGCCTAAGCAAAAGGCAGGATTTTGGCTGCCTGTGAAACCCTTCTTTGGCCCCATTTGTGTGACACGCCTTCTGTGTTCTGAGCAAGACACAGACCATCTGGAGAAAACTCAAACCAGCAAGAAGGATCTGAGCTCAAGAAAACATCATCTACAAAGAAAGTAGGAACAAATTTGGGATTTCTGTTACAAGGTAAAGCATGCTGGGGAAATAAATGAGAGACTTTTGCACAAAGCTGTCCTCCATTATCCTTGGCAGATAGTACGAGTAGTAATGGAATAAAACCAGGTTGAGGAGAATGTGCATTAGATGTGAGGAAAGTGGTTCCAACAGTTAAAAACAAAGAAGATACTGGAAGGGACTGTTCAGGGAAGATATGGAGCTTTTATTACTGGAAGATTTAAGAGCAGCTTATGTAAGCTTGTGTCAGGAATGACAGCTGTAGATAACTGCCTTGGAAAAGGAGGTGAATTAGATGAGTTCCAAAGGTCCCTTCCTGCCCTATAAATCCAAGGCAAATTTGCTTTAGCAATGACTCGTCACAGAATTCTTCTAGAGACCATCTCCCTAATAATGCATGAACAAACAGGATGGAAAACCAGTAAATATTTATCTTTCTTCTAACTTTTCAGTGTGTGGTCTTTGTCTTTAGTTGTGCCCTGCTAGCCAAATTAGTAATTTCACTCTGGGTTATATTGGTCATTAATATAATGCTGAAGTAGTACTTCAGTTTGGAAGACAAAGGAATGCTATGTCCTCTTTCCAGATGTAAATCACTGGCTTCAGAAGAAGATCCCATAAATGCTTATATGGATCTAGAGCTGGAAATGTAAAGGCTAAACTCTGCAACGACTTCAAATGCCCTGTGTCGTGCATAAGGTCCATTCTCTGCAGAAACAATTACTGGAGAAAAACATTCGCGTAAAACTACAAACTGTATCACAGTACAAGTTCATAAAAACAAATAATCAGTTCAAAATTAATCTTAATACCAGATATGTCCTAAAAACATGTGCTTGACTTTACAACTTCAACAGATTTTTGAGCATATTTTAATATTAAATCTTTTACCTTCCTCCTGCCTAGATAGCTAGCTTTTCCTTCCATCACTGCAGTATTATTTTGTCCAGACTGTCTACTCTCTGCCACTCTACAATTTCTTTTTCCACTGAGTGTTGCTCTGAGTGTTACAAATTTTGTAATGTGCTTTTAAGATTATTAAAAAAAAAGGAACCAAGATAAAGAAGTTCACTGTTATTTTTTCACTATTTCCTTTGTTCATGCAATCTACAGATGTTCACCAATCGCTTCTTTTTGATGGAATAAAGCACCCAAGCCCTCCATCTCCACACTCCAAATTTCACCTCAGCAGCAGCAGCAATAAAATAACAGGGAATGGTGCAATTGGTCTGGAATGAAAATTACGTGCTTTGTCCAATTACAAGTGAAACAAGAAAGCAGGAAGGTGTTTTGCCAGTTCTTTGGGGGGGTTTCTGTAGTTTTAGCAACAATCTCACAAGAGCAGATATTTAAGCAGGCCAAAGTACCAAAATCAAAAAGAGCTGTGTGAAAACCTCAGATTCTACTTTTTAAGAATGTTCTGTCTTCATGATTATGGCAAAAAGGACCAAAAACATGCAATTAATGCACTTCACAGTCTCCAAGAGCAGACAGAAAGTAAAACGAATCAAAAGGTGTTTTGTTCTTCTATGAAATTGTGTTTCTAGGCCATTCTCGTTAGTTTTTAATGCCCGGGGTTGCCAATGTGGGAAACAGAGGAGGAAGGTGGAAGTGGGCTCTGCTCTGAGTCGCAGCCGGCTCCTGGCTCCCTGCCTTCCCCAAGGGCTGCACTTCCCCTGCTCTCTGCAGGCAGCACAAACCAAGGCAGCAGATTCCTTTCGAAGAAGCTGGATTCCACTCAGCCATAAGTCCCAGGCTGACAGAAGCTTCTCACAAGGCTTATAAAAAGAAAAAAAAAAGGAAACAACCAAAGGAAAAGGCTCCAAAGCCCATGACGCTCGTGATATATAGGAGCTGGCAGTGTTACTCCTGCCACTGCCAGGCTTGGGAGTTTATCTTTGCTTGATGTTATTGCCCCTCCCCACATGTGGTCAATAATTCACTCACTGCTTTCAAGCACACGCCTCAATCCTTTCAGCCTCCCTACCCCAGTATGGCTCAGACTCTCTTTATTTTAATGGGGTTTTAACACATTGCTTTCTGAGCACTAATCCTGAACCTGGTATTTAATTCCCTGCCCCAATCCCACTCGCTGCCAGTAGTTCTCTTGGTTTCCCATATCCCACCTCTGGAAGGTTCCAAAATTTACCAGCTCTCTTGCATGTTTTTATTTAGCTGCAGTCTCGGGAAGGATCCAGAGAGAAATACCACATAAGCCAAGTTCTGGCTAATCTCTCAGCTACTGAAATCCCCATCCTAGTTTTGACATGTCCTGCCCTGTTAAAATCACTGTTTTTCAGTAGCAAATTATTTTATTTTTTCATGGAAAAGACTTTATTTTACGCCCTGTGTCCTGTGCTTTTCTAATTCCTTTATCTTCACTACCAAAGACAGAAACACAGAATTGTCTTATACTCAACTCTGAAAAAAAGCAATGTAAAAGTAGCTCCACCTACACCTATATCTACTTCTTGTGGATGCTTGGATTCTTTTCTCTCTTCTAAGCAACTTCTGCTCTGTCTGTTATGATATACTGTCATAATGCTCCTATGTCTCACATTCCTAAAGCTATTTTTAAATATTCAAACTCTTCCATTTTATTAGAAAGTGGAAGTAACTTATGCTATAAAACAGAAAAGCTTACCAAGAAAGAGATGAAGCTGATGAGTAGGAATTATTTGGAAATCAGCTTTAAAACTACTTCCCCAAGTAACAGTTTTAAGGCACTGTGGAGTCACACTTTATCCTAAATCTTGATACATTTCCTCCAATCATTACACAAGCATTAGCAGTGTCTGTTATTTCAGGCACTGTATTTTCTCGTAAGAATATGGAGTCAAGCCCCCAGAATTCAACCTTCCAACCCCTGCATGACACAATATCAGTGGCAGCACTGCACAGACAGTGACACAAACGATTGATCAAATGTCACAGATCAGAAGAAGCTTTTTTCAAGAATCAGTTCCACCAAAAACCTGATATCTGGGGTTTTTCCACTGTTATGAGGACATCAATGACTTCTGCAACTAACCCCCATTCTGCACCAAAGTCTGAAATCAAAATTACCTGGGGTCAGAGAAACTCTCTGATTCCCAATTAACAGTTTTGTATCTCCTCAATACATTTCTTTCCCAAGTATCAGAGACAGAGTCTGATCACTATTATTTTAATGAAAAATTAATCGTACTCAGCTTTTTAATGCTTTGATCAGCCAAAGAATGAGCACATAATAGCCATTCCATCCTTACTGATCAAAGTCAACACTTTCAGTTGGAAGGAAGAAGTTGAGGGCAAATAAGGGCTGGCTCAGAACCAGGCCAAAGTTTTTTCAGGAGACTGTTGTCCAGCTTTTAAGAAACAAGTCTATGGCTACGGAAAGTGCTGTAATCAAATATTCATGATAACAGCAAAAAAGTAACCTTGAGAAGAACAGAGAGCAGATGAAACAGCACTAAAATTTTTGCAAATTATCCAAAACAGGGTCAAATAACGAAGCTAAACAGCTGCTCAGTTCAAGTTGCTCTACATATTTAGTGCAATTTAATCTAAGCCTTGGAAAATTCCATCAAGAACAGAAATTTTTAAGTATTTTGCTCAGGTATATGCACAAAAACTATTTAACTAATTTTCTGTAAGAAGGAAAGTAGCTCTTGGAATCTAAGAAGTTTGTGAGCATGCCAAACATGAGAATTATATATACATCAAGAAGATTAAGTAATTTTTGTGCATGGAAAATATGCTCTGTGTTGGATTAGGAGGAAGAAAAATTATGATGACAGTTCTCTCCAAGTCTGTCAAAATATAATTACACCTGGAAGTGTCTGGTAGCTGGTAACAGCATCTTCTGCAGCAGGAGACACCTGCTACTGGGTTAGAAGCTGTTATCAGAGCTTCACCAGAGAAGCTCTGCCAGAATTGTGTGACACCACTTCAACAGTGATCACAGACAGCGTATTCTGGTTTCCCTCATATAACATAATTAATACTTTCACTACTTTTAGGCTAATTTGTATTAACAAAAAGTTAAAAAAATACAAACATTATTTTCTCTGTTATGAATTCCAAAACAAGGAAGAACACGGTAGATATGACAAGAGATTTGGTTTACTTTGTTCCTGGAAGTACACTCATGCAAGGTGAAACATCAAAAATAACTTTATATAAATTTGCTAATACACTATTTTCTACACAGCAGGAAAGCTGCAGTAATCACATTTTACCTCCTATCACTTATGTCTCCTTTAATTTACCCAGCTAATATGCTGTAAACTCAAGGGTTTCCCAGAGCAGTGTGAGGACAGCACTCACGGAACGCGCTCTTCACCTTGATCTCCCCATACGCCAATTAAGGACCAGTCCCAAACTTCAAAGCAGCAGCAGTGAGTCCCAGCCCTGTGCCCCGAGCACTCTGCAGCCCAGAGCCCCAGCCCTGCCCTGACTCAGCAGCCTCCTCCTCCTCCTCCTCTCTCTCTCACCTGGTTTTGGCTTCCACACCCACGGAGGCGGTGGAGCTCGCGGACTCCTCGGACACGGAGTGCTGAAGGACTGGTGTTAGCTGCTTGGTGCTCTCCACTTCTGTCTGGGCATCCTCTTCTGCAGACTGCTCTTTGACTTCTGGGTAAAAAAATACCAAACAAAATTTTTTCATATTTTATCTGCATCTGGAAGCTTTCCCTTGTGCAGAAAGCATCTGTTTTATTTACAAACAGGTTAATCCATGTAAGTATCTTCTGCCACACAACAAAATTAAAAGAATAGGTAATTACCAACATGAAACTGGATGCTTACAATGTTATTTCCATAACACAAAGTACCAGTATGAACTAAAGCTGTTCAATAGCAACATGAGATGAATGAGGCAAGGGGAGAGCTCTTCATTGACAAACTCCACACAAGGTTAGAGCTTTAGACATTTGCATTCTTCCCACATCTCTCACACACCTGCTGTGTCAGCCCTGAACAAACATCACAGTGAGCACGCTACTCTTGGGTATATTACACCTTTTTTCCTCCCCTATTACCCTTAACGTTGTTCAATTCCCTGCAAATTCATTCCTGGTTACACTAACTACGCTGGCACAGGGTTGAGGAGGTGAAGGAATGAAGGACGTGGTTTATGCCAGCTTAAACTTCATTCTGAACTGAAGGAACTGAAGGAACCAATTTTTTTGCATGCTTTTACATTATCTTAGTTGTTAGATAGCAAAATATATACATCTACAGCTGACAATGCTAGATTTGACTAGGAAGTTTGGTTTTGCTCTGAAACATGAAATGTGAAGTTGCCACTGTCTGTGCAACTTCAAATCCTCTTCCCAACCATTACTCCCTTTGACAGGAGTGAGTCAGGGATTTACCAGGACATGGCAAACTGCTGTTCCAAGTGCACCAGAACGCACAGGAACAAGGTTCAAGGCTGTACAGCCACAGAATTTGGTGTTTCTGCACTCCTCTGTACTTTGATTTTGAAACCTAAGCAACATAAAAATCACAGGACTCTGACAGATGTGCTTTGACATATCCAGCTTAAGACACACATGCCTCATCCTGCCTGTGTCCATGGCTCCTAGATCTGTCTCACAGCAGTGCCAGAGGAAGGTCTCCTTCAAAATTCCCAGTGAACATGGGTTTGAGCTCAGAGGCCAGTACATACAGCTCTTGCAAAGAAGTCCAATTAGAGTAAAGCAGCAGATAATTTAGAGAACTTCAGCAGAAGATACATTCACATTTTTTTAAAAAATTAATGTACAACATGTCAAAATATAATTAAATATTGCAAAGGATAAATGACAAGTAGAAAAATGAAAGGGTAGAAGAATCTGCCACATGGGTGGGCACACATAAAAACCTGCTGCAAGCTTTAATCTTATAAATAAAACCAAGAAAAGAGAAGAAAGTTCTCAGAACGTAAAACTGTGCAGCTTGGTCTGAAATACTGAAATCATATGCCTGCTACAGTACATGGAAAACAGGAAATCTGTCTTGTTTCATGCACAGGGATTTGAAGTAGGATTTTTCTTTAACCTAAAGTGAACTCATTTAGGAAGGCAATGTACAACATTTAAAACCCTCAGTGAACACCTCAAACCATATGGAAAAGGAGCACAATATTAAGAAAAAAAAAAAATTCCTGGTTAAGACTGGGTGTTCCAAGTATTTATCTGAGCTGGTATAAACTGAAACTGCATCTCCTATTTCAGGTGAATTACTCAATAACATACATCTGCAATGTTTTTTGGACATGTGAAACATCCAGAAGTGACTATCTGTCCAAAATCCAAATGGCCTGTGTTAAACCCCTTTCACCAACCTATTCTGAACAAACATGCTGGATCATGATGTGACACTAAATAAATATCCTCTTGAGAATACATCCCTTGTAATAGTAAATGTCTCTGTACAGAAAACAAAACAAAATAAACCCATACCCCACACCCTGAGTTTTTGGCACATCTGAACAAACATCCCTGGATGTTTCCTGGATGAAGATTCCCGAAACAGGCAGCGTCCAGCAGAGCCATTCATAACGGTCTGCGGTGCGTTTCCAACAATGTTGGATCCAAGGGACAATCTTGTGCCAGTAACCCCCAAATTTCTAAATGCAACCTCAATGAAGAGAGCAAAATATAAACACCTAGACGACAGGCAGACGCCAAAGCACTCAGAACAAAACCCACAACACAGCCTGGGACAACCACGCCTGAAGGGCTGCAGGAAGACCACCGGAAACCCCGGCCTTGCTCTGATCCATCTTGGCGACTTTCTTTAACCTAGTTAAACTGTGCAAAAGGAACTCTGTCTTTATCGTGAGCCCGCTGGAACTTTCAATCAAGTAAAGGAAAAAAGCCATTTACTCTCTGCCAGCTTCCCTCTCATTACCATTACTGGGCACCCAGCACACTCGGAAGGCGAAGTTCAGGGGCACTCTCACTCACTCCCAGGAACTCTAAACTGTGTGAGAAGACACAGATTGTTTCACTACACATGACAACTATAAGAGCTTACAGCCTTATGGTGCATTTCCCCTGCTGTTTGCTTCTCCAGGAGAGACCCAAATTATACTAAATGAGACAAACAACATCTCAGTTGCTGTCTCTGCAATAAAGCAAACTGTGCCTCAATATGCCGTTGGAAGACTGAAAACACGGTGCTCACTAAACAGGATGAAAGTTGTGTGTGTTACTTGTGGAAAAAACTTTGTGGAAGTTTTCCTGCAGAAGATTCACGAAGAACAGGAGCACTGCATCTCACGAGTCAAATTTCCAGGATATGGATCCCAGCACTGGCCTGGCAAGGGGACATCTCAGATACACCTCAGAGATGTCCTTGGAAGCACCTGGCACAGTTTGTTTAATGAACATCATCAGATTTGGTTATGGCATTCTGCTTTGAAGCTACTGGGAATGAAGGATCCATGGATGATTAATATATGAGAAGCTCATTTGCAGATTCATATGTAATGCTTTACTTTGCATCCTCTTTTCATGATTGTTTCCGGCACAATGAAGGTCTTGCCTATGTAGAGTTAGTGGGGAGACTGAGATTTTAAAAACCTAATTGTACAATTCCCCAGTGTCTCTAAGTTATTTTTTAATGCCATTATCCTTTACTAAAACTCTAGGAAAATACTAGGAAACACTGCACTTAATTTTTTTTATTATTTGAATACAGTTATATTCATAGTTCTTTCTCACCTGGCTGCTGACAACAGAAAAGCTTACTTTTCTTATTAAAAGAAATCCTCCAAAAGTACAAGGACTAAAGTTCCTGTCCATGTGGGCCATCAAAAGGCTTGAGACTTCCATATGATTTACAACTTGGGTAACTCGCAGAATCACATCTGGTTGAGGCTGGAAGGCAGCCCAGAGCCACCTTGTCCAAACCCTTGCTCAAGCCAGCTGCCCAGATGGTTTTTGAGCATCTCCAAGGATGGAGATATGAAATCAACAGGGAAAAAATAAATTTACCCAACACTGACAGGGGACAGATATGCAGGGAAGTCACTGGGACGGGTAAGATTTACAGCATGTGTATTAAATTCCTGTTCTGATTACACTTCCATCACATTTGCTTCAGTAGTATACAGTGGTGAAAAGCCTTAAACTATTCAAGTTGTAATTTGGGTTTTTTCAAATGAGGAGAAAAACACAGAGGTTCAAAGATTTCTTCTCTTATTATTTTTATTCCCCTTTACAGAGCAAAATGCAGAGAACACTCAAAGAAAATAACGAACAGCACATTGCACCCCCAGCTGATTATGTAGACTACCCATCTTCCTAACAGTACCTGGTCTCCTTATTAACTCTCCTGAGTAATAAATTGTGTTGCTAATTTCCTGTTTTCCTGCTCTATCTTCAGACTCCTTGGAAACCTCTCTCCGTGTGAGACACAGATGGGACATGCAGGCTCAGGAGGGAAGCCCTGGGTTTTTTTTGTAAGCCCCGCCCGTGGAAGGGCTTGTGGAAAGCAAGAAACTGGGGATGGCTGGGATTTTATTACATGATCACAGCTTTCTTTGGGCATGAGATGAAGCATCATCAACTTAAGATCTAATATGTTCTTTTGTTACAAACAATCCTTTTCCGTTTTCTCACCATCATGAGACCCTGTTCTACAAGCTATGAGATGTATGTGTGGGCTCTGCTGTGGCAATCAGGCAAAGGACAGACATCAGCATATCCAGAAAGGTTTTCTTTTAAATATTCAGAAACTACCTGTCAAGTCAAAATCTAAAAATACCGTAAGAGTTCTACCAGAAAAAAAATCTTTCAAATATTAAAATACTCATTATGAGGTGACACTTAAAAAAAAAACCCAAATAAAACCCAAAGAGCTGTCTTAAACATAAGATTAATATTCTACTACTAAATTAATATTTAGATGCAGCAGGTTGAGTATTTAACCACTTTACTTTGTTGTCAGACCTACTGATTAGGCAGACAATAAAGCACATGTCATGAGCTTTCAAAACTTTTCACTAGAAAGTATTGCAGGCTGGAAAATACCAAGACCACCAAACACAGTAGGGACATCCCAGGGGTCTTGATTGCCTACCAAGATGTTCTGTGAGAGGGAATAACGAGCTTTTGAAGACAGCCACAGCTATTTTTGCACAAGGAAGGGGTAGTGCTGTGTCAGGAAACATCCAATGGGACCAGGTACTTTACACAGCCCCACAGGGGTCTGCAGAGCTACCAACACCAAAATGCTCCAGTAGTTTTGACAGACAAAAACCAGGTCAGTGTAGCAACAATATGAAGAGAAACCTTAAGAAGGGAATGCAAACTATGAATTTAAAATGCCTACTTGTCTTGGTTTTGACCAGCATAGTTAGTTTTCTTTTTAGTATTGGGTACAGTGCTGTGATTCGGATTTAGGATGAGATTTAATTTTGCTAACACACTGATGTTTTAGTTGTTGCTAAACAGTCCTTACTCTAAAGCAAGGACTCTCCAGTTTCCCATGCTCTGCCAGCAAAGAGGTGCAAAAAGGAGCTGGGGGACAGAGTGGCCAGGACAGCTGACCCCAACTGGCCAGAAGGATACTCCACACCACAGAACACCACATCCAGTACNTATGAATTTAAAATGCCTACTTGTCTTGGTTTTGACCAGCATAGTTAGTTTTCTTTTTAGTATTGGGTACAGTGCTGTGATTCGGATTTAGGATGAGATTTAACTTTGCTAACACACTGATGTTTTAGCTGTTGCTAAACAGTCCTTACTCTAAAGCAAGGACTCCAGTTTCCCATGCTCTGCCAGCAAAGAGGTGCAAAAAGGAGCTGGGGGACAGAGTGGCCAGGACAGCTGACCCCAACTGGCCAGAAGGATACTCCACACTACAGAACACCACACCCAATAGATGACAGAATGGTTTGAATTGAAAGGGACCTTAAAGGTCACCCAGTTCCAACCTCCTGCCATGGGCAGGGACAGCTTTCACTAGAGCAGCTTGCTCAGAGCCTCATCCAACCCATCCTTGAACACTTCCAGGGATGGGGCGGCCACAGCTTCTCTGGGCAACCTGTGCCAGGGGCTCACCACTGTTCTGATCTCAACCCTGGGGTTTTACCTTGCTCCAATTCTCCTCCCCATCCTCGTGGGGCAGGGAGGGAGGGGGCACCTGTGTGGCACTCAGCAGACAGCTGGGATAAACCATGACACTATCCAGTACTATAATTACCAAGTTTCACTCACTGTCCCAGTTTAGAACAAAACAAGTTTCCACTACTCAGAGTTCGTAATTCTGTTACTGCTCTGGACACAGTTTGATAGCAACATCATGTCTCCTGCCAGTGGCTGAGGAAATCACATGCAGAGATCTCTTAAGGACAGAAATCTTTTACAATAACCCGAAAGAGGGTAGATTTTAGATTACTATTAGAAAATAATTCTTCCTGTGAGGGTGGAGAGACTCTGACACAGGCTGCCAAAAAAGCTGTGGATGCCCCACCCATGGAAGTGCTCAAGGCCAGGTTGGATGGGGCTTTGAGAAACGTGGTCTACGGGTCCCTTGTACATGGCAGGGGGTTTGCAACTGGATGATCTTTAAGGTCCTTTCTAATCCAAATTATTTTATAATTCTCTGATTTACTTAATGCAACAGGTGTTAGATGGAGACAAGAAGAAAACCTGCAGTGATTCTTGTTCTGTACATTCCACTGTGTATTTCGATACTTTTCATTCAAATGAGCTCTTAAGTGCTCATAACTGTTAAATACATTTCATACAGAAAATAAATGCAAATTTTGTATTAGTTATAAAATAAAAACAAGATTCTCAATGTAGGACCATTTAGACTGTCATTTTGGTCACCCGAAGAACATGAAACCATATTATGGATAACCATAACATGGAACCTCCATGACTGAGGAACTTCCTAAGCTAGGAGTGGTATTCAACAGCACTCATCTGATTATTTTTCCACTAATTTGTTTAGGTCTTTTTCAAACCCATGTCAAGTTGTTCATGCCCAAAGCATCCAGGAACAATGAATTCTGTAACTGCAGCAGATGCTGAGTGCAAATGCACCTGCCCTTGTATTCTCTGAACGTGACCTGATGCCCCCTAATTTTCGTGTTGCACAACAAAATGAATCACCGTGCGCTGTCCATTTTCTCCGTACCACTCATCATTTTTTGGACCCTATTACATTCCTCCTCAGTGAAATCACTTCAGATTGAAGGTTTTACCTTAACTGATCCCCACACAGAAGCTACTACTTACTTCTTGTCATACTTGTTGGCCTTTCCTGTACTTTCCCAATTACAGCTCCTCCTTTTGGAGAAGGGAAAGCAGAACTGCACGTGGCGTTTAACATGCCAAGGGTTTATAAAGCAACAGTAACAAGAGAAAAAAAACCCTCGCTGACGCTTTATTCTGCTTATCCCTTTGCCAGTAATTCCTAGAATTTCTTTCTCTCTTTGAATTATGAAAGCTTCTGCAATTCTCAGAAGAACTGAAGCACCACTTGCTCAGGTAGGAAAAGCTATTTGAGAGTGATTTTTGTTTATATAAGAGCAGGATGGTAATTTTGCCCTGCATGTTCTTTTACATGAACTACTACTGAATTAAGTCATTTAATTTTCTATGGTCACTCTTCAATGCCTTGCAAATGGGTACCTCTTTCATTATCCTAAATAAGTTCATTTTACCCACTACATTCTTCCCCCTTGAACCTGACCCAGAAAAGGGCTACCAGGGTAGGTGTTTGTGGGACTCCAACACCAGCCTGGTTTATATTGTGATTTTAATTCACCAGCAGTGAATTTCTCTTCTATTTCTTCCACCAAACTGAAGAGTCAGCCTCAACATAGCATTACTGTAATAAAAATTAAGACAGGTCTACAGAATTAGCAAGTGGTTCCTGCTCATGGCAGAAGGGATGGAACAAGATGGCCTTTGAGGTCCCTTCCTACATAGACCATTCTGTGATTCTATGAACTAAAACATACACAGAGCAGCCCCCTTTTCCAGTGAGGAGAAGAGCATAGCACACAAAGCACATGCAACTATTTCAATGTATTTGACTGGTAATGGCCATGCAGATCTGCCATCACATCACTAATGACACAGCAGCAGAGTTAAACATCAAGGTAATGGAGAAGTGGAAAAGTCTAGGTCTTGGAAGACTTTCAAAACCTGTTGGATTATGTTTAACAAAGCATAGTTTGATACCAAAACTGCAAAACCGCTATTGAATAAATAAGCAAAACCAAAAAGAAGTTGCATTTCAGAAATAACCTCCAGAACGAAAAACTCAGTGAGGTCAAAATCGATTTGGAATTAAGAGATTCCACCAGCTCTCAAAACACCTGAGAGATATCGGTCAGAAAACAAAAAAATTTGATTTTTCTAAATGGCCCATTTTAAGCGTATGCAATGATAAATGGTATTATTGAGTAAGCATGTAATAGTTAAAATGCAAGTATCAAGTAACCTCCTCTTTTGTTTGCTTTCCTCATTACAAACAAATTATGAGGATATAAAGCAAAAATAGTAAGATGCTTATAATAATTACAACAACATGCTTCAGTTCTGCTAATTTTTCCAGGGGCTGAGCAAGCAGGAGTCAGCAGCATAAGAAAGAAGAAATCACTCTTTTTCTAATGAATACACAGAATAATAGTTGCCATAAAAATATTTAAGTGCATTTCTAAGCACATATTTGCCACAAATTGTATAGCCAAGTTTAATCTAAAAGAAAGCCCTCAGTGGTGTTAATTCTTCCCTTCATTAATTTGAGAAGGGATGGGTGGTAATGATGAGGCCAAAGTATCTGCCTGGATTTTGGTATTAACACATTGCCAAGAGCTTTTGCCATCGATTCACCCAGACCTGGACTTGCTCTCAGGTGTGTTTTACTTTGCTTCAATGAGAGGCTCTACTCAGTATGGATCATATAATTGCAAAAGGATTCCTGTATTTCCTTTAATAAGCAGGATATTGCAGAAATTTTTTTTCTCTATAAAAGTGCTTTTCAGGCTGCTTCAAAGCTGATGAGATTCTGAATTAGTCCAAAAATCCCTGGTAACTTCTGCATGAATAACTCTCCTCCACTGAGAAGTGTTTGTTTCTGGTTCTTCAGTGCTTTGCCCAGAGACAAATGAGGCTGGTCAGAGGAAGCTTCATCTTCACGAAGTTAATGTGAAGTCCAACAAGAAATGAACTGGCCAGGCAACACCACTGGGTCTGATAAAAATGTTACTTACAACAATAATGTAGATAAGGAACTACCGGTTGATAGAATCATCCAGGTTCTTTTATCCATTATCAGAGGCCTCTGAAGCCTCTGCACACCATGGGGAGTTGAGGGTGTGGCAGAAAGCACTGCCCTAAGAGCTGGTCGACATGGTATGGATCGTTAACAGGATAAATACCTGACCTAAGAGACTCAGCAGCTCAAATAAACTTATTTTATTGCAATTCTCCCAGATCTGAATCTCAACATTTTTGTGGGACATAGACAGGAAGAATTACAGACTCTAGAATGAGTTGGGATATTTCACAAGTGCTCTCAAAAAAAAAAAAAAAAAAAGGGAATAATCAGATAATTAACACACAGAATTCAGTTTCAACTTAAATGCAGAGCCAAGAAAATATCAAGTACAGAAACTTGCTGAAACTAACAGAAGATGGGGAAAAGAAGCAGAAGCCAAGTCTTCATTAGTTGCAAAAGGGCTACCAAACCTACAGAAAGCATATCAGGAGCTACTTGGTGTATTATTTCTTTCTTTGGATTAGCAGTTTTATATTTGCATATATCCCTGTGCACAAAGCCACATGCTTTCCAGAATTTTCTGGTTTGTATATTCTTGGCCATTAGAAACTTGCTCATCAGAAGAAAACTGTTCTTACGGAGAGAAGCAGGACAAGGGGATCCAGAGGGGAACACAGAATTCTGCAGCAAACCGTATTTTACTGATAACCAGAAGGGTGGAAGGTGTTGACAGCTGGAAGGCCTTGACAGGACCAGAGGCATTAGGAATGAACAAAAACACATCTCTGAACATCAGGAAACCCTGTTTTACTGTGAGGGTGCCTGAACACTGGCACAGGTTGTCCAGGGCAGGTTGTGGCACCTCAACCCTTGGAGACAGAAGCTGTCTGGACACAGTCCTGGACAGCCAGCTCTAGGTGACCCTGCTGGAGCAGGGCTGTGGAGAAGATGATCCCCAGAGGTCCCAGCCATCCTTAACCATGCTATGCTGCTGTGGTGCCAAAATGATGGGAAGAATGGATAACCACAACATCAGCTGGATAAACACCAGTGCAACATCACTGGGGGAACCACAGTGAAGAAAAATGAAGGAGCAGACAGCTGGAAAGACCAATGCAAAGCCAAAGAGCAGAACAGACATTAAGTAAGGAGCCAAAGGATCAGCAAGAGAGACAGGGCTGGTGGGTAAATGAAAGGAGTCTGCCCTGAGGTTTACAAGAAGCTGAAAATCTATTGATTCAGTAGAAGCAGTTGTCAACACCCTTTTTTCAGGAAAAAAGTTTACTGAGCTCCAAACAGATCTTTTTTCCCAAATTCCAGAATTTCCTTTCTCCAATTCCAAATCCCTCCTCCTCTCTTTCCGTCCCTAAGAATTCACCTCCACCAAAGGGAACTGAGTACTTGGCAGGAAAGGGACAGGGCTCAGGAACTGCTGCAGTTGGCAGGAGAAGCAGCCATACTGAACTGATCAGAGCAGCACACGGCTTACCCTGCTCTGCTTCCAACTCTGCCTCGCTTCACATGCGAGATTACAGAATTTTGGGAAGGGCAGGAACTTGTTTCCCGAACTGCAATTAAAATGACTGTGCCTCAGCATTGCAAAAGAGCCCCTCTGGGAAGAATTTCTGCCTTATTTTAATTTAAACAAACATTTGTGTCAACATTACAAATGGAAATAATGTTTAGTACTTGCACACCCCTTGCTTTTTCCCCCCATAAAGGATTTGACAGCTACCAAACATTTCTTTATTTTAGGTGGGATTATATGGGGTATATCCTTTTTCCCCTCCCTGTGATGGGAGTTCTTACTCCTCCTGCATTGCCCCCTTCCCTAAAAGCAGAGCTCATTATACTGAATACAACATTACTAACATGGTCTTCTCTCATTTTATGAAACTTAATTAAATAAAACAAAACAGAAACAACCTCAAAAACCCAAACTCACACAGTCAAAGAATTCCTGATTATTCTCAACATACGAATCAAACAATGGAAAAGAAGCTAGGAACACAGAGACTCAAAATATGCCACAAATCACATGTCAAGATCTTTAGACATTTCATTTCAAGTTCTGTAATATTACTATATTGTGTTTTGGTTTGCCAACGACCGCAGAAAATTGCTGGCAAGACCATTCTTTGCCATCAAAGAAAACAAAACCCTTTTCTAGTTGAAGCAGAAATTAATAAACTAGTATAGAAATACCCTTCAATTTCATCAACAGAGCAACAAACTGAGATTACTCCTTCTCCTACACTTTTGTACTAACTCAGGTAAGTGCTTAGAATAAGTTTTAGAGGCAGTAGCCTTTTCAAATAATATGATTGAACCTCTAGCAAGTCACATGGTGCCCAACTTTTAAAATAACATAATTATGATTCTGTCTCTATCAAAACTGCTCAACATGATAATGCTTTTTCAAGTCTATTTTGGTTCCCCTGGAAAAATGGGATTTCAGACATATGTATTTTTACTAAGAATCTTTTCAGTGAGGAGCACAGTCTGTAAATCCATCCTGGGCTCAGCACTGAAGTGATGGTGCCTCACTTCCAGCAGCAGACCTGCTGGAGTCTTGGTCCATTGGGATTTCCAGCACAGTGCTCCCACTGCCCACACCTTTAGAAATGGGTATCAGCCACCTGTGACACTAAGGATTATTCTGATGAAAGAGAGAGACTTATCTATATGCACTCTCAGAGCCTTAAAAATAATTATGTGCTCCTCTCTCTTCTGAATCAGAAACTGCTCTCAGGTTTCTGTTGAGGAATTTTGTTTAAAATGACAAAAGCAAAATAAAAAAAAAATACAGCTATCACTGAATTCCCTACACAATAGTGTAGCAGTTGTTAAGATTGAATTTATTTTTGGTTTTTTCTTTCTTTTTTTAAACATATTTAGAATTTATAAAACTTATCACTTTAAGGGGTCACTTTCTGCCCCCTTCACTGACTTTCACAAGAATGCTTCTATCACATGGGATAGAAAGAGCAATCATCACCATAATGTAATAATAATGATGTAATAATAAAATTAGAACTAGTCTTCTTTTACCCTACTCTGTTTCTCTACACACAAATACCTGGTCCAACTTTTTCACTTATTTTCACTTATTTATTCACTTTATTTCACTTATTTTCACTTATTTTTATTCACTTTATTTATTTTTCACTTATTCACGCTCCAACTTTTTCACTTACTTATTTTTCACTTAATTTATCAGTTTATTAACTAGTAATTACCTACTTGTAGAAGCTGCAAAAGATCACCCAAGTTCATTACCACCAGCAGTTTTATTTGCAGGGGCAGACAAAACAATGGGCAGAATAAAACAATGAAACATCCTTGACTAAAGCTTGAATCTAGGCTCCCTCCACATGCCATTAACACTTAAATTCAACTCAAGTTGTGACTACACACTCCTGACACTCCCCAAAGCCTTGAGTCACGAGCACAAAGCCTTCTCAGCATCGTTCCACATCTAGCAAGAAGGAAGCAAGTGACCAGCACACACAAAGCCCATCCTCAGAGAATTTCAGCCTCCTCCTCCTCCTCTGTGGCTTTCACAACAGCAGCCAAGCTCCTGCATGGCCCATGAAAAATGCTGCTGCAAAAACGGCTCTTTTCAGGTCCTCTACTTGTTGTCCCTATAAATCTACACTAAGTAAATCTACACAAAGCACAGATCCTTATCTTCATCTTTAAGGGCTTCACTACTTTACCCCCTCCACTCAGCAGCTCTGACAGAACTGGACAGCTCCTTCAACTCAGCTGGCACTTCCATGCCATTTCTGCCCTGACCACCAGCTTCTGCTGCTCATGTCTCTGTGCTTCCTTCCACTTCTCTCATTACACATACAGGGCCACCTAATTAAATTCATAAATCCTTAGGTCCCAATGCATTTTCAAGGCTGATTTCTGTCAAACCAACAAACTTCTGCCAAGTGGCCACAGCATCATCCTTCCTGGTGGGTTTCATCCTTCTACACTCAGTCCCTGGTTGAAAACAGGCAAATGGCTACAGACACGTGCCTGGCAAGGAGATGACAGTTCTTCACCATGGCCTTTATCTCATGGGTTGGCTCCTTAGGCTCCTGAACTGCCAGAACAGAAATCACAAACTGTTTCAACAGTACTTGGTCCAGAACAATGAGCTCCCTCTGGTAACTGAAGCATTTGGGAACCACCACAACAAATATTTACTAAAGAAAGAACAGAAATTTATCCTGTTTTGTAAGTGGCAGCAGGAAGCATTAGCATTTGGTTATCCTGGTTATCCCTTTGGTATATAATCTGCTGTAGTTAGCTGAAGATACAGGTCAATAAGTAGTAGTGTATTTTGGCAGGTATTCCAAAAACAGCAGCTGCCACTTCAGAGCGTTTATTTTTGTTAGATACAGCCTTGCAAAAGTAGGAAAAGAACCTCTACATATCTACACTACAAAGAGATTCCCATTACACTCTTTAAAAATAATAGCTTCAAATTAACATAGGTTTAAATATCGAGGTTTTTTCCTTTTAATTCTGCCCAAATGCACATCTCATACTACAAAATAGAAGAACTATTTCTTGTCTACCGAAGTCCTGCATAACTAAATGCATTTCTGAGAGAAGCAATACCCAGAGAGCATCAGCACTATATTCTCAGTACCTGTTTCCACAGTGTTTTCTGTTTCTGCTGCCTCCAAACCATCCATACTGTCTTCATCCTCCACTGCAGTTTTTCCTCTACTCCGAGGCCTGCAAACATAAGAAGGAAAAACTCTTTTTAGACTGAAAGCATTTGTAAAATTAGGATTTAAATCACATCATTTCAAGGGATGAATGTCAGCACTTAATGATGTAACATTCAAGCTAACCCATGACTTCAGCCTTGTATAAACTGGAAGCTTCCTCCCCTTTTCTCCTGTTCTAGGTTTATGTCCCCAGCAAGGTACACTAGAATCAGCAGCTGGCCCCTTAAGTTTCTCTGATTCTTTTTACAAGAAAAACACAATAATGAACTTTTAGTGATCAAACAACAGACTAACTCAGCCAGATTTTGATACAAGCACCCTGTCTGCTCCATGTAAAATGTAACTATAGAGAGGTAAGAGAGAACACTATCCAAAATCTGGGCAGTAGCTACTATAAAATAGAGACTGATCCATGCAGAGCACCCTTGAAAGAAATTTCCATAGAATAATAATGATGCTAAAGCAATGAAACTGAAACACACATTATTTTCAGTGAAACAATATTTTGACACATGAAGTAAAATGTTATGAGAGATGACTAGATGTCATCACATTAAAAAAGTCATCACGTGAGGACAGCCTGTCAAAACTAAAATACCTGGCAGATTTGTTTCAATTTCAACCAAGGTCTGACGGGAAGCAGACAGGTTTGTGCCACGAATTCCAGCCTTTTCTCCCTGCCTGGCTCTTCAGTAACTATCATGGTGGGCTGTTGAGAAGCCCAGGCATCCAGATTCCCAGCTGTTCAGCAGCCCATTTGAAAGGGAGCCAAGAGCTTGGCAACTCGCCTCCCAAATTTTCAGGCTACTTGGCAACCTGCCTGGCATGCTGACGGAAAGCCTGGGAGACCCTGGGAGATTCTGATTCCAAGTACACAAATTTTGAGCTGTTTGGGGCATCTCAGCAGTTCCAATGTCCCAGAGCTCCCAGGCAACCATTCACCCAACCAACATGCCTTGAATCGGGATGCCACGCAGGCCAGCACACGGGCACCCCGCCTGCCCCCCCAGACAAAACCCCTCCAGTTCCTCTTTCACAGAGGATTCTGAAAGGTTTGGGTTTAGTTCTGCATTGGGGAGAAAAGGTTTTGGGTTTTTCTGAAGCGATTAAATCATTCCAAAACCAGCATTTCCTTTTTTTGTACAGTCTGTTATAGCACTCTGGTCAATCCAAACTATTTCCGCAGGACTGGATCTGCTAAATCAGCTACAGAAGAAATGTTATCATGCAATGCCTTTGGTTCTCTTGGGTCAAAGAACTGGGCAGAACTGGAACCATCTCTGGAGTCTGTACAGGTTTCTCTCCTGCTAGAGGATTGACTCTCTTGGACTACCTAGCAAGACAAGCCCTTCAGATTGTGTCGGGACCATTTTAGTCTCTGAGAAGTAGAAAAAGAAGAATTAAAATGAGGTTCAAAATGAAATCTGAAAACCTCCCACTCCATTTAAAAAGGAGCTGGGGGAAAGAGAAAAATAAGATGAGATTAAGGACAGGAGGACTTTTCTTGGCATCCCTATAACATTTGTTCAGGATAATGCTGAAAAACATGAGGACAGTGGGAACCCTAGGGATTACAATGTTATCACTCCCCTTGCCTGCTTATGCATAAGCAGTGACAGCACACCCGGAACACACAAAGCAGCATCCCCTTCACTTATTTGCCACTTTACAAGCTCCCAGTGTAGTCTCTTAAAATCCACATTTCACAAAAGTTCAAACCAGAATAAACTGCACAGTGACCAGAAGAAAATGTCTTGCACTCCTCCCTGCAGCCACTGCATCAGCCCATCCAGGAGTACAGTCACCAGTGAGCTGGCTGGAATGGGGACACATGTTTTGGAAGTGGGAAGGACACAAACATTGCTGGCAGCAGCATCTGAGATGGTCACACAGATGGATTCCCATTTGTAACAAAGAGTAAGGAGTAGAGCAAATGGAATATCACAGCCACTGGATAGAACAGACTCTTCCAGCAAGACTGAGATACAGCAAGGAAGGTAACACTCCTCTAACACTTAGAAAAACAAAGCAGCAGGTAAAGAAGCCAAAAGCATTTAAGTATTAAATTTCTTGCAGTTCTTTACAACATCCCAGCACATCATCCAGCACCCAGTGAAAGGATAGGAATGCAGGTGAGTGAAAACACTTCCCTTGGTGCAGGAATGCTCAAAAGCTTTACAGAACACAATCAGCTAAGGACAGGGATTATTTCTAAATCTTATCCCAATTATTCTTCTACCAACTACCTTTCTGCAATGCAAAGTTACAAGCCCATACTAAACAAGGATTACTGTGAAATCATCACAAACATAAAAGATATTTCTGCTTTTTCACAGGTACCCTTTTTCAGTATTCCCCAACACAACCCTGGAGGTAAAACTTGGTGGATAGCAGAAGATGACAATTGTTTATGTTTATTTAATAATTTACAGACAAGTTTAGGTTTTCTATTAAACTACAGTTCATGTATTAAACAACAAAGTACCTCACAAAATCTTCTTAAACATTTTGTTTAAACAAGAGCAGTATTCAAACCTTGAACTCCCCATTGTATTTTAGCAACCTATTTAACACCAAGGAAAAGCAGAGGTTTCAATTAATTAAACATAACTGCTTCTTTCAGCAGAAGATATAACCATGCCTGATGTTTTCTTGCCATTCCCCTCCCCAAGTATTCTACAAAAAGCCTTCGTGATGTTGTGCAGGTTTTAAATAAAACTGAAGAAACAGTGGAAAACATGGAAGATTATATCATTAAATTATTTTTGCTGGTTACATTCATTTCCCAGTCATCAGAAGAGATTTTACAGCCTACAAATTTATGTTTGGCTTACAGCAAAAAAATAATTCAGGTCACAAAACAGTGAAATATACACTGTATGGACAACTATAATTTAATGTTTCCACAGCAAATGCCATTTGAGAAGGCCATACAGCACACCTAATTGCCGCAATCGGCATTCATAATAAGAATGGATTGTTTCATGTTATTTGCATTAAGTTAAAACATTTTATTTAATATTTTTATACATAAAGCTTTTGGCTGGTTTGCATAACATTGCATTTTTCCACTGACAAACCCTGTTAATTTTTTTTTATTTTACTCTACACTTATTTTCACTTGCCCTTAAATACAGCAGGAAAAGCAGCCTGTGCTCCATTCTTTGCTTTGATTTCTTCTGGGATTTGGTTTCTTCTCAAGCTCATCCTTCTGAAGGAGGATGTGAGAAGGCAAGAGCGGAAAGATGGTGTCGGTGCCCAGTTTTTGCTGCCTTAAAGCAATTATGAAACAACAGCCCCTGACTATTGCCCTTCACCCAAACGAAGCCAGGCACTCCTGAACCATAACTGCTGTATTGAACACTTCAACCTCAGTTCTGCCCTAGATCTTGAAGTCCAACCCCAAACTTTCCTACCAGAAGGAGTAACTACAACACTCTTCCGCGTAACACCGCAGAACGCCCAGCAGCTCGGGACTGCAGAAGTATTGAACACAGATGAGCCACGTCCCCTACAGCTCACAACAGACCCAGAACAGAATGTACAGAGCCTGACCAACACACACTCCACCAGAAAACAATAAATATTAGTCAGTGGGCAGGCTGGGAGCTTGGTACGCGGGCTGAAGTGCTGCCAAGGTCCCTGCCATGGCTTCCTTGCCCGCCTTTTTCCTACAACAGAGGTCAATTTAGAAGGAAAAAAACCACAAGAGCACGTCTATTTCTGCTCAAAAGAACAGATCTGCTGAGAGAAATGTAACTTCTTAGAGTGTTTAAAGCACATTCAGTATTTTATGGAATAAAGTCAACAGTAAAGACAAAACTATACTTTTTTGTTAATACAGGACTCCAGTTGAACGTAATTACTGTCTACGATAATTTTACTCCTACTTCGATAAAATAGAGTCATTTATCAAAATCCTTTGTGATCTACTCCTAAAATTTTTATCAATTAGCTATTCTAGCTAGTGCCTTTCATTAATCTCCATCGTTAAATACACCATGGTAAACAAAAATCTCATAATTCTTCTCTGGGTAAGCAACTAATTAAATTTAGCCCTGAGGGGGAAGAAAAGCCCAGAAAAACCTTTCACAGGGCTCAGCAGAGCATTAGGTACTCCCTCTGCACAGAGGAAAAGCCCTGCTGAGGCTGTCTCAGAGCCCTGAGGACTTGGATAACACTGGGAGATCACCAGGTACCTGAGCAGCTTCTGCTGAATGCACGGAGAGCAGCATGGGAGAAAATGGAAAAGTCTCTTATTCACCTGACAGTAATGAGATACTGTTTCTTTTCTTCTCTTTTATGCATGATTGGGGGTTCTTTTGGTGTTTTGTTTTGTTGTTTTTTGAAAGGTGCAATAGCACCGTATCTGGACAAGTACAATGTAGGTCAAAAGTACATCTTGGAACTTACTCTTTCTTTCCACAAAGTGATCAGGAATTAAGCCATGGGCCAACATTTCCTGGAACCACATGAAATGACTGGCAAGCCTGCTACCCTCAGATGCCTGTCACTGCCAGGCCTAGCTTATGATTACCCAGAAGTTATTGCCAGACACCAGTTTCTCTAAGTCTTCCCTAAGTTGCTATCAACAAAATCACGTGACAGTTCTTTCAAGACCATCTATCAAAACTACCTCACTCACCCCATGCATTTTGTTCCAGGCTTAGGAAAACAGGTACACATGATCCACTCAAGAGTTTACCCTTCTTCCAAAATGTTGAAACCTCTACATCATTCAGAAAAGAAACCACCTTCCTTCGTACGCTTTGCAAACCATGGAGCAAACTTATGGTACTAAATATATAAAACAGGGCTAATAACCTTAAAAAGCAGAGTAACATCTGGGCTACAGTAACATCCTAAACCAGCACAGATGTCTTGTTAAATGAACATCTGTCCACAGCCTTACGCTGGAAGATGGTACAGGAATGATTTATAAAAAGGTTCAATTAGTGCTGCCATCAGCACGGCTAGTCACAAATTAACGTTCACAGGCACTTTCACAAGTGAAAGCTGTTACCCTCTTTTCAAGAATCCTTTTAACAGGTGTGCAAAAGCCACATGCTCCCACTCCACTACTACTGAACCGTAGAGTCCTAAATACAGCTGTAAAAGTTTAATTGTGCTTAAGTAGAGGCTAAAATACTCAAAGTTCAGTTGGCAGCCCCAAGCGAAGAGAACCACAGCAAGCAAGAATCAGTTCATGGAAATACCTACGAGGAAAAGGGCTTTTTTCCCCTCACTGAACACTACTTTACTCTTTATTACTTCTAAGAGTTGAGAAAATTCTACATCCAAGTCTAGATAAAATGAAGGGCACAGCTCCGGAAGCAAGGAAGATGCCACCTAGCTAGAATTAAGTTCAATAGCCCTAAACATTAACAAGCCTAAAGTAGGAAACTCGCTCTTATATTGACTCCAGCTTCAAACTGATTCTGATTTAAAAGATTCTTCACAGGATTTTTTAATTGAGCAATCAGTAACAGCTGAAAATGTTTTATGCATTTCCCCTCACTCTCCACTGTGTTTTCTTTTGTACATGGTAAAAAAAGAATGCAACATGTAGTTTCTTCATATTTACTTCTTATGTATACTAAAGGCTGAGGGATTCTGATGTGTGGGAAAGATGTGCCACAGAAACATGACAAGTGAAAGGTGACAAGAAGTTGACTGTTTACTAATAGAGAGAAGTGAAAACTTTCTTGTTTAACATCTGCTGAACCAGACTTTAATTAAAATCTCATAGAACTTGCACAACCTTCTGTTTCCTTATTAAAACATCTCAAAAATACACTTGATATTGCCTATTAGTCTCCTGGTAAAACCAAAGACAAGTGTGTTTCTTACCACTTTTAATTTATTCAGCCTAATAATCTTTAAATAAAATACTACATCAAAGAGAAGTGATCCAGCTTACATTTAAAACCAAAACACTGCAACTTCCCATCTTACAGCTCCCCTAACCAGTAATGATTTAAAAAACATTATTCAGTCACTCAATATTATTCCTTTACTCAGGCTAAAACATCTTCAGAGCTGAAACTTTTTCACATCTATATTTTATGCAGTTACTACTGAAAGCAATAAACACCTGAAAAAAAAATATTACAGCCTTTGAGACCAGGGATGTCTGAGGGAAAGCATAAAAAGAACCCACCTCCACTGGACAATTCTCAGCTTAACTTTTCCAATACTCCCCTTGTCAGGGAGATTTGTCAGAGATTTCCTACACTGCCCAAAGAAATGCAAATAGAATACTTTTTAAGATTATTTACACAGAGTATCACAGATGGATGCTTTCATGCTAGAGTACAGTCACTGCAAAAAGTAAGTAAATGCAAAGGAAACCACTGGTAAATGCAGAGCTCTTGAGGAAACAAGTCCTGAGAGGCTGGAAGTGAAGTATCAAAATGAATCTGCACTGCATAGTTCTAATGATTTAAAAGCCAAATAAATTAGTACTTTTGAGCAAATGTGAAGTTTGGTGTATCTGTATTTTTGACTTCAATTGTCCTCACACAGTTACCTGTACTGTGGAGGTTCTCAGGCTCATATTGGTGCTAAATTTCCCTCCATGGGAGACTGAGAAAAGGCAAATAGGATGTGCCGCCTGCAGGCACTTGTCAGAGGACTGTCTACCCAAATCAAAGAGCATTAGGAATGTCATCCCACTGCTGAAAACTCTGAATCTCAACTCAGTATTGTGGCAGGCCACCAGATCCAGGAGGCTGAAGCTGACCTCTGTTGAGTGATTAGGCTGACCTGGACAAAGCCACCATATTCAGTATTTTCTCTGTTCATCCCTGATGCTATTTACAGATGTTCAGTTTGAGTCTGCAATTGTTCTTTTGAGAGATAAAGCTGAGGAAGGCTATCATAGCTGAAACAGAGCTTTAAATATCAAGACCATGAAGTCTTCTTCCCAACTTGTTACCCATGTGAGAACATCCTCAGTGGGTTGGCAAGAGAGACAGAAGGTCACATCAGCCAAAGATCAAACCAGCAAGATTCAGTATCACCAATTACCAATTCATTAACAGTTGCAGGTACATAAAATAATACATTTTTCACATGAGCCCATAAAATACCCATGAAGTTAAAGCTCTGCTACAGCCAGTTATGGCCTATGACATTGACAATAAGCCTCCTACATTGCAAGGACTTCGGCAGACCTTTTTGTGATACCATTACATGAGAAAATCTGAGTTGGATGTTCAAAGTATGAAGCCAGGCTGCCTGATCTACATGTATGGACTTCAGATTTGGAGGCAGTTCCAATAACAGAGTGAGAAATCATATAAAAGGCTTTCGGATCTTTTAGCTTTCTTTTTTACTTTTCAAACTGACTGCTTAGACATCTATAAATTCTGTAAGTGAAAATTGCTTTCAGTCAACTATCTATCACATTAACTCAGCAAAGCACAGCATCAGGAAGTGCTACAGGTTCTTCTTTCTCAAGAACCACAATCCCACTGATACGTAGCCTCATTTATCGTTTTAGTTCCGTAACACAACACATTTTATGTGAAGACCTGAACAATTAAACGCTTTGCAGAAAAAATTGCAAAAAAAATTTCAGATGCAATTACAACACATTACATATCTGCAGTTTTGCACTAAATCCTTTCTGTATTTGTTACCAATGCACTTGGCCCCATTCACTAACATAATGATGCAAAACAGCATACTAGAATTGCAGCACTTGCAATATTTTTTAAAACCTTTTCTAGAATCAAATTAAGACAATTTTTTGGGAGCACCAAGAGCTACCAAGTAGAGGTACCTGCAAGTTTCCAATCCCAGCAAGTTCTGTTTATCTACTTGGCTCCAGACTTGATAATGGTTCTGTCTTTGCAACTCCCCCAGACAACAGTTAGTGTGAAGCCCTTTGGTAAATTTGCTAAATTATGTTTAGCAAGTCCACTGACTGCTTTCACATGTTCTCTTTTGACAGACAAAGAGAATGAAATGGCAGCATGTACAGCTGAGAGACCACTGGCACTGCCAAGCACACACATTTCTAACCTTTGCAAGCCTTTCACGTGGGACAAATTCAAACTGCACCATTCAACACTGCTCTTGCCCACACACCTCCATCCTCTAAGTGAACAAAATTGCATCAAAATATGCTCCTGCGCCCAACACTGCATTTTCCTGATGGGAAGTGTAAGATCCACTTCAATCTGAACACAAGACTTGTTTCTCCATGACGACAGGCTATGCCAAGCTCTAACTCCTCCAATCTTGTGAACAACCATGGTGCCCAGAATTTTTTACCCACATCAGCACCAAGCTCATGTCTTTTTTAAGAATTATCCAGCTCCTTGTTCTTTCACATGCTGCAGGATTCGCCTGCTACTCTCTCTTGAATAAAGGTGGCAACACAATGGTAAAAGGCTGTAATTCTCATGTCTGGCGATTTCAAGATCCTGTACATAAAATTCAGCGGATCTGAGTCATCACGCATGAGAAACAGCTGCCAAGTACTTGGAACTTGGTAGAAGTTTTGGTCTCTGTGAACAGATTTTTGTAATTTTAGCACCATTAATTAGAAGTCATTTTCAAAGATTTCCTTTTGGAACTTTGCAGTCTGACAGAGTCTTATCACAGGAACATCGAGAAGATTCTTGCAAAGTGCATTTGTCTCCTTAAGTTAAATATCCTCACTGGATATATTTAGGTGCCAGGTGAAGGCTGTGCTCTCTGTCACTCAGCCACACACAGTGCAGGTATACAACAATTCAATAGTCTACTACTAAATAGTGAAGTTTTTACTCAGAAAAGTGTGTTTATACCCAGCAATTGCAGTATGCATGCACTAATTATACAGTGTTGTAACTACTGCTTTTATTCATCAATAGTTCAGCTGAGACACTCAAAAAAATATACAAATATTCAACTATTTTATATTTTACATAAACTAACCCCACTCACATGACATCATTTTGAGAGGTTTCCAGATCTTATATATATCAAAATGCATCAGTCAGTTCAGAACATCTCATGCTTTCTCATCGAATAAAGCTCAGAATCTTTTGTCTCAAGTCACTTTTCCTAATATCCTCAGACTTCAAGCAAACACAAGTCTTCCTGTAGATTACATGGACAATAACTCCATTCCTTCTTATGTTTCTGAAATGTTTCTGAAGCTACTAATACAATTAAAAAAAAACAACACCTTTCTCTCCCTCAGGTATGTGTTACAGGATTTCCTAAGAAAGGCATCCGTCCACCAGTTTCACCTGAAATTATGTTTATGAAAAGCAAAGAAGAACCTATGGACAAAAATTTCAGTGTACTTAAACAAGCATTTAAGTTTCAACTAGAAGGATCAGGACATGAAAGGAAGGGCAGTACCCAAAGAGCTATAAATAACCTGCTTTTATACAAGATGCTGGCCTAGAATACATTAGATAGAATGTTCTTTATAATACTGAAATTAATTGATGGCATGTAAGAAAAGCAGTTCTTGCATGTCAACCACAGTTTGTCATTATCCATCTAAAATGGATTTAGACAGGAAAAAATCACAACAGAAATGAATGTCATATCACCACGTATCTTTTCCATCTGTTAGCACCCTTAGTGCTCCCTATAAAGAAATGCATTTTTATTTCAGATAATGTCAACAAGTATTATGAAATATTTCTCTTTCAATAAAACTGCTAAACCTAGGCAAGCCAAATGGAAAAAAAAACAAGATCTGCTCACTAATTAAAAATCTATTAAAACTTAGTCAGAAGGCTTGGAAAACCTCAGAAGAATAAAAATAGATCTAAGAAGAAAATGGGCAATGGAATCAGATGGGTGTCAGTGAATATTTATAATTCACATGAATTGTTTTTCTTTTAACAAAATTGTTTTCAAACTAGATGTAAATCCTAAAAGCCATATCATGGAAACTATTTTTATACCAGAGTACATAAAAGTCTGGAAATACTATTGTGAAAATAAACAACAATGTAAGTAGCATAACAAGCAACACTCCATAGCACAAGCACAAGTAATACAGATCTTCAAACACGTCTAAAAGCTTCTGTATGAACAGGCATATCAATCTCTAGGGGTGTTGATGAGGTAGAAATTCTAAGGTTTTTGTTAGAAATTCTGGTAACAACAATGTGCCTAAACCCTTTTTTTTCATCCCTGAAGAAGAGTCTTCTAACCTGGAGACATAGATTTGCCTTCTGACAATTACAGATAGCTTACAAATAACTCCAAGTAATTATAATAGAGAACTTTTAAACTTCTGTTCAAAGGAATATAAATTATCATTATTACTTGGGACAATGATCACAGCTGTTCACCAACACTCTCAAAATTTCACCTATTTAAATGTGAGACCACTACCAACTATACCAAGCTGCTTTGTATGTTTTCTCTCCATGCCAGACTTTAGCCCTTTAATATTAAATATATTAATTAATGCTCTTTTTTTAAAATATTGGGCAAGTTGATTATTTTTTTCAAGTCTTAGTTCCTCCTTTCTTTAATATGCTCTTAAAGAAAACCTTTTAAAAAGTGAAGTTAATAAAAAGATGGAATTCCCAGCACTTGATGCTAGAGGAGTTCTTCTACCTGATGATCACCTTCACACTCCCACCCTCCCCAGCCTGCGAAGGGATCAGGCTGTGTCACAACTGCCAGCACGAGAGTGATCTACTGCTCAGCCTACGTCATATGATACAGGTCAGAGTTATAAACAAAATTGTCTCTGTGTCACATGAGAGGGGCACGTCCCCAGCGAACCCTGCTGGAGCAATACTACAATGGAAGTCATCCAAGAGGACCAACTGATACCTCCAGGTCAAGTTCCTTTGAGGCCAACATCCAAGGACACGAGGCTGCAAGCTCATTCCATTTGCTGCCCTGCAACTTGCACAAGGTCCTCAAGCTCTGCCACTTCCCTCCAGTTCCACAAATATACTCAGCTTAAACATTAAAATGTGTTTTTTAATGTAATAGGAAACCAATTCTCAAGATCTATGTTCACAGCAGAGAAAAACACAGAAATGTTCAGGATTCAAGTGTGCAGACCTGGCAACCTACAAATTATACTAAGTTGAATTAACACTGATTGAATTTATACCCAGTAAAACAGATAGTTTTCTTCCACATCAGTTTGCTTCATTCATTAGAGGTTCATCAACGTCTGTGCTGGAAGGAGCCAGGGAGAGAGCAGTGATAGGAAAGGGTTACTGGAGAAGGAGGACAGAGAATAAAGCCAGTGGAGCTTCTTTTAGTGACAGTGCAAGTAATGCTGTCTAAAAGGATTTGGAAATCATAATCTGAATCCCTTTGCTTCCTAATTTTTTTTTTTTTTGCAAACCTCCAGAAAAAAAAGTAATGAAGATAACCAGAAATGATACTGCAGCTGATTTATAATGGGACTATTTGTATATTTACCTAATCTTTTCTGAGCACAGACCTTCTGGAATGACAGCTTCTTAGATATTTATACTTTTATTTCAGCTTGCTTTTTACATATACACATATGCTTCTAATTAACATTTACAGCATGGAAATTCAGTTCTACTCACCAGACCACACCATGGAGCCTTAAAAATTATCTTAATCAAACGTTTCAGAAGTACTTTCAGGTATAAAAAGCTGGCAGAGTAGCTCTGAAAGAGCTATACTGGCAACCACTTGTGAAGATGACACAGGGAAGCACATACATGAAACTTAATGGCCCTAAAGCTACTCATATTTACCCAAGTAGTGCCTTGGTATCACGACAGGACAAAGCAGCTCCTAGCTCACAGCCACACAAATTTCAGTCTTAAAATAGTTGTTTTTTCCTAAGAATATTCTGCATAATTTTTTTTTTTTTGCAGTATTTTTGCACACCGAAATTTCTCCTTGAAGTACCTGAAAGCCTTTACGCTAACAAAAAGAACTACAATTGAGGTACGCCTTGCCCTCGGAACCTTAGGAACCATTTGTCTTTTGCAATCGATGTATTAAAGATAACGTTTGAAAAGAATCTTCAACCACAAAGGTGTTCAACATTCATTACACCATCCCTGGAAAAGCTGCTACATGGAGTGCTATCAGAAGAGAAGTCTGACTGCTCACCGATTCACTGGACACAATGCCAGAATCATTATCCATGCGAGCCCAATATCCGTAACTATCACTCAATAACCGTAATTGATTGAAGCCCGTCTTTCAGAAAGCCACTCACTTTGCCATTCCCTTTGTTGTTTGTTCCTCCTTCTGAATTCATGCTCATTTCCTTTGTGAACTTCTCTGGTTTCAGCTTTCAACCACTGGTTCTTGTCCCTTTTCCTCTTACATTAGGGATCCCTTAAGAACTCAGTATTTTCTCCGCCAGAGATATCATCCACTGTTCTCTAACTACTACTTATTTTTAGGGTTTAAATCTCCCACTCCCATAACCAAAGAGACTGAGCACCCCTCCTTTCCTCCCCAAAACAATTTTCTCCAAGCTTTCTACAATCTCTGGCCCGTTTCATGACTTTCTGCCAATATTTCGGTCTTTCAGCTGTGGATATCTGAATCACAATGAAATGGCAGCAGCAAATCTCACAATCTCAATGATAAACAGAGCTTCAGTGCACAGCCACAAACATCCCACACTTTAAACCTCTTGCCAGAAATGCTCCTTTCTGGACTGCAACCCCACCCCTAAATCTCTACATGGTAACACCGTCCCCTCTCCTCATTCTGAAGAGCATTTTGTTTAACTGCTCTTCTGCCTCTTCCCTGTGCTCATCCATGTCATTCCATACACAGATTTCAACAGCAGTAATTGTTATTAATATTGACTAATACCAGACTTCACTGTAGGAGGACCACCCAAAAAACCCAAAGCAAAGCGATGACAGCTCCCAAAGACAACAAAGTGCTTGGTCAGCCAGTCCTTAAACCAATTACTGCAGGCTTTATTCCACTGAATAATTCAAACAAATAGTTTTAATCAGAGTATAAAACACTGTTAAGCCCAGCACCTTTAAAGAAATCCATTTACATTACATCTTCATAGAAAATGATGGATAAAGGACCACATCAGATGACCTAATATCTACATCAAAGGAAACTTGTAAAACTCGCAAAGTGGATAAAAGGATGAAAAGGAAGGAAAAGAACAAAAAAAAGCCCACCAGAGTTTCTGCCTCTAAAGAGCACAGCAAATGTATTTATTTCTAAAACAAAAAGTACCCATATCTTTCCAAAAGTCATACCTTCCACACTGTCGCCATTTCAGTGGGAACCATGGGATTTCACTATCTCACAGAAGTGAGCAGTATGTATTTCAATACATTTTGCAGCATAATAAAATATTCTAGTGAAATTACGAGATCTAAAAAACAATTACTTTATTGCTTCTTACAACTTTTTCACTGTAAAATTCAACTCCAAGGTAGTAATTGGCAGGGACAAAATTATGTAGCAATTAGGGCATGACAGCAAAAGCAAACAAGAACTGAAAATGGGTTCGACACTTCTGGTAACAAGCAGGTAATTATCACAGCAGCTTGAAAGGGGCATAATCAACCAAACTGACATCATCCCTCCCACATAATAAAATGTGAAATCCCTTTACGTGCAGTGTAGCTCTTACACACAGCTGGTAAATGCAGCTACTCTAGTCTCGATGTTTGTGTCTGCAGAACAGCTGAGGTTACATTTGGGATGGTTCAAGAGTGGATAATTTTATTTATTTATTTAGGATGGTAATAGCTATTACATGTTTTCATCTGCCGTGGACTACAGATATTATCAGGAGAAAACACTATTTTATAAAATTGCCCTCTCTTTCCTGAGTATAACTTTGTTTTCGAAGTTCCTAAAAAAGAGAAAAATCTCTGCCTACCATTACATTTTCACCACCATCTACAAGATAAAACAGGTTTAATATTTCTAACATAAAAATAGAAAGTTGTTGGTTTTAAATATACTTCACTCTTGACTACTGCATTTTACCAGCAACACTTTTTTCCCCATGATGCATTCGTTTAAACCCAGGTGTGAACATTAACTGTTGTCTCAAAGCAGCACTGTGCTGTGGACATGCCTGTTGTTATCCCAACACAGCGTAATTGCAAAGTAAAGAGTAACGTATTCACCTTCATCATGTATTTGAAGTAATTAAAATATGATTTTTAAAACCCCTTCATTTATCTGCTGTGCCCTTTCAGCACTATTTTACTGCAAGATTCTCACTCTCATCAGCGCTGTGTTTGGAAAACCCATCAGCCCCGACTGACTCAATCAATGGTGGTTGTTTCATCTGTTAGAGCAGGCTGGGGGGAACCTCCTTCTTCCCTGCTTTCTATATTCCTAACCGGTGTTCTTCTCCATTTTCTCTTTCTTTGTGTTGACAAATCCATTTACCTCCACACTGTCTGTCAATACCATTAACTCGCTGCTCCCACCTTTTTCCAGCTCATTAACAGCAAGCTGAACCCAACACTAATCCCTAAGTCTGCCCTAAGTTAACTATTTCCACACAGCTCCCACCTTTCAGATGGGTTTTGCTCCCTGTTTCTTGGATACAAGCAATTTCAAACACACTGGCATTGCAGCTCAATTTGTATTGATTTTTCATTACAAATTTCCACAAAACATTTACAGAATATCTGCACCTATAATTTTGTAAACTGTGCTGCAAGTACCATAAGTAAAATGAATTATTAACCCTTATTTTCTCATCTTTAAAAGCTCAGCACTAACGCATCACAACATGAATTCTTTAAACAGCTGTTATGTTAAGCAATCCACTTTTTATCAATTTTTTTGTTATATTTAGACTTTTTTTTCCCCCCCCACAAAATTCTCATGAAGATAATGCAAAGCTGGCTTCCTAGATCTCAGCTTCTGAAAAGTATGAGGGCAGTTTTGAGTATTCTTTGTAAAAATTAAATTCCATGAGTGCATACCCTAAACATGGCATGCCTTGACTTGTGGAAGGTTTGATTTACTGACAAATAAAGCAGATGTGGGCACAACAGGAGATATTTAATTGCTGACTATATGTTACTGACATGAAAAAGATGTTAATACTATACCAAACCTTGTCTTTTTTTCCTGCATATCTGAACCATTTTAAATCTCAAATTATTTAAACAGGTTAAAATTGTTCAACATGTATTATCAAGAATTCTCTAAACTAGAAAAAAATGATAAAAGCACAAGTTTATAAATTTATATCTACACCACAGTGAAAGGAAACACTGACCTCAAAGCTAAAAAGGACAAAGACTAAATAAATTATTTTGAAAGTTATTTGTAAACTAATTGCCATTAATAAGGCTTACTTCCTTAAAAAGCAAAGCTTCTCTGAACACGGGGATTTTTACTATGAGAATATGAAAACATCTTTACAAGGCAACCTAGCTTGGGTCAAAGCAAAACTGAGAGGACTTGGACAACAGTCCAACATTCACCTGCAGTAACAGGTAAGCTGCACCTTTCCCAAGGGAGGCTACTGCGCCAGGAGCCAGCTCCCAGCCTGATCCCAGCCCAGGCATCTGAGCACTGCTCTGGCAGAGCCACAGGGCTGAGCAGGGCAGTAAAAAGTGACTGTCACTTTGACCAAGTCACTGCTGCCAGCAGAACAGATCCTGCAACCGTGCCCTTAAATGCCCTGCAAATATAAAAGCTAACTAACAAGTTTCCATTAGCCAATAAAACACAGAAATGCAGGAGGGAGGTAAATTACCAAGGAACAGGTCCTCAGAAGTGTTGAGGTGGGAAACCTTCAGTGACCTTCACCACCTTCTCTTCCCTGCTTATCTTTGTTGTTGCAGTGAGAGATTCTGTCAGAAACGTCTTTTTACCGAAAACTAAAAAACTACAGCAGCATCCAGGAGCCACAGCATTGAGAATGATGGATAAGGATATTCTATGATACTTTAATTCTAAAGACTTGGGGGAACATAAACGACTGACAGAAATTCCAGCTCCAATAAGCTCCAGAACAAGGACATAAAGTCATCTGATAATGGGACAAATATTGGTTTTCTTCTTTGCATCTGGATCCTACAGTAAAGGTAACATGCTCAGTTCAGGGTCCCTAAGGGCAACTTCCTTCATCTGAACAGCTGGAAATAATGTTTTGTGGGGAAAAGTAAAGTATTTTGAAGCAGAGATCCTTCCAATGAAAGTTCTGAGAAGATGCCAGGAAAATGAAGTTAATAGTAACACCAAAAATTTTACCTTCTCTATATACAGACACACCCCAACACCTTCTTTTCTTACAGCCAATTCTACATCCCAATCTGCAGATATGTTGAGGGTTTCTTTCTTCCAAAAATGAGATCAGAAGTTGAGGTTTAGCTTCCATTGGAAAATAAAAATAAACGTGGGCTTGAGTCTCATTAGACACATCCCATATTAGCACACCCCAACATTTAATTTACTGTGGAATATAACTAAGTTGGTAATGCACAGCATAAGAACTTCAGCTTAAAAAAAAAGGAACAAAACAACACTGACAAAGGGTTCTACCATTAAACAGAATCTCTTAGCAATGCCACTGAACTCATGGCTAAGCTTAATACAAAATATCACCAAATATAAACTTTATTAGCTAAATGTATTTCTGTTCTTCCTCTTCCAAGTCAAACGCAAGCCTGTTTAAATGCTTAGCCTTGGATGTGCACATTAAAATAAAAATATGTGAGACACAGAGCCTGACTCAAAACCATCACACCTGTACATGCAGGGCTGAGTACTTAACCTGTGTAGTTCATCAAGGACTGTCTGAAAGACCTTTGGTTTTTATGCATCCTGTCATCAGCATTTGGATGAAAAGCCTATATAATTCTAAACTATTCTGAAAGGTTTCTATTTAAGAAATCCTACAAATTCTGATGACTTCTTTATGAATTCTTCTTCTGAAGAACAATTGTGTTCTTTCAAGTTTCCTTGGCCATAAATTTTATATTTGGGTTCACTCAAAAGAAATCATAAAAATTAAAACTGCTGAACTTACTAGCTAATACATATACCATCACTACAACAAACCATGAAAGAATCCATCAATGGATTTGATTTTTAAAATTAGTGACAGCACATCTTAGAAAACATACTGCTGAAGAATGAATGGCAGGGGGAAAGAATCTCTGAAAAATGTCATCCACTCCTAAATATCTCAGATAAAATTTGCTACCCTACTGCACCAGCTACAAAATCCCATCTCTGCTGCCTTGTACATACTTGGAAGACTACAGAAACCAGATTTCACATCATCAGGAAAATCATGGGCCAAATACAATGGTGGTCTAACACGTTACTCACCAACACCTCAGTAAGAAAGGTTTTCTTTTTATCAAGGAGTTGCTCTGAGTGAGTGCAGCAACTACTGATGTTCTTAACACACATAAGAAAAAAATTCTAACTTTTTAAGAGATTCATTTCAAAGAGACATAACAAGAACTACCAAGGCCAACCAGTTCTTCAACGTGACAAATGTATTGAAAGAAAAACTACCTAAAATAAATGTGACTCAGATAAGCAGCTACTATCAGTTTACTACAGATATCCTGTTTGAATAAAGCAAAATGAGTTAACAGTGTTCTCCCACAATCAGATTTTTAATACTTGCATTAAATCTAAGGAAAACAGTAAAGCTCCTATTATACACTTTTAAAAACAAATTTATAATAGAAGTATGTCTGAAGCTGCATCATAGAAAAAAAAAAAAAGCCAACAAAGTATTTAGAATTTTCCATCCTATTATTCAGGAAGATCTAAGACTACCAAAATATTTTTAAAACAATAACAGAAAGAAAAGCCACATTAGAAAACCTCCCCGTAAAGCTTACAGCTATTGCAGTACTTCTTAAGGCAGAGTTTCATGACAAAAATACTCGTTTTGTGCGGCAGAGACACACAAAAGGATTCTTCGGGATGCCAAACACTTTCAGAACTCTCCAGTGATGACTCATCCTGTTATGTATACAAAGCTTTCATTAAAAAAAAAAAGTCAGTTGGCATCATTACAGATCCTCAGTTAGCGATCTTCAACTTACTGTTAGTTCTTGTACAAAGTATTCTAAACACTGCAGTGAAGTATTCTGGTATGCTAATTTTGGGGAGGAAAACGTGCAACTCAACTTGAATGGCCTTTCTTACACAGAGTTTCTACTCTAGTTCACAAACGGCTCCAAGATGGCCTCAAACACAGTTTTTAGCTACACAGAAATTCTTTGTTGCTCCACAGCAGTTCCTTGCCAGTCGTGCTGATCAACTATTTTGCCAAAACCAGAAAAAATAAGTCTTTCAAAATGAGTCTTGATGACTGGAACAAAAAGAACCACTTCTTAAAGGAGAAAAAAAAAAAAAAAAAAAAAAGCAGGGGGGAAGGGTAGTTTAACTGCTCCTAAAAACTTTGAAAACACTCCTCCTGGATCTCTCCTTAGAAGTGCTGTTTTAATCCCCCCACCCCAAATTAATTAATTTATTTAGATAGTCTGTTGTTCTGCAACAAAACCACAATAAACTAAAACTGCCACATAGATGCAAATAATTGTGATGAACTGTGCTGTTATACTGACAAGTATTTTTTAATAAGACAGCTTTCTTTTTTATATATACAACTTCTTTGAAATGTGGTGTTCGTTTTTTTAATTGGCTGGTGTTTGCTTTACTTATACACACGAATGTTTGCAAGATGTACTGAAACCAGAAGCCTCCCACAGCACTACACACAGTACAGCAAGCTTGCATCTCGCTCCATCAAGTCTTTCCAGACTTTTCCAAGTCAGGAGGGTCCTTTTCATTCCTGCTCATCTTCTACCTGCAGGCGGCCACCTACAAACCCAGGTAGGGAGGAGCTTTAGCTCAAACAACCACTGACCTCCTCAAACTCATCTCCAGATTCACTCCACATAGGCAGCAAAGTCTGGAGTTTGCAGCCCTCCCACAGCATCGTCTGGCCCAACTCAAACAAACAAGCGAGATAGAAATAATTTCCTTTATGTTCAATCCCTCCAGTCACTCACTTCTCTAATAATTCAGTTCCTAGTGTTGATCCTTTTCTAAATATGGCCACATAAGCATAAGCAGCGAGCCTCAGTGCCAGCTATGCAATTTCTCTTTCCCACTGGGGACAAGTTTTCCAGCATCTCAGATGTTTTCAGAACAGATGCCTCCCCCTCCACTGCCACATATACATTTTATTTTATTTCTTATGAACGCCTCTTACCCACAGCAGTTACAAGTGCCAAATCATCTGATTTCACAGAGTGTCAAAAGAAAAGCCAGATCTAAGAACTTTTATAGCATTTTCTATCCCTTCTTCCTCTGCAACATGTTGATTTGGAAATAATTCTCTTCATTTGCTCAAATTCCAGTGGCTGCAAGAAGTCTGCTGTCCCTCTCCAGTCATTTGCACTGATCACAGGACTTAATCAACTACACCATGTTTCTGTAAGTTTAAGCTGTCCATGGGTTCTGTCGAGGCTGTATGTGATCAAAGATACAAACTAAATTTGTGGATTCATGCTATGAGTCTCTGAGCTTTAAGCATACTGATTTCCATGTTTCACAAAAAATAAACCTAAGGAACAACCCATTTTTTACTGCTTCCAGACGAGCTACGAATGCTTGTGTTAGAAAGCGTAACAAAATCCTTTTTATTTTTTAATTTAGTTGTAAGTTTTTGTTATTCTCTCATTATTTATGTACTACCACAGGTGGTCATGGCAAATTACCAACATAATTTATGCCAGTTCTTTAACTGCAAGTCTAGCTTACTAATTAAATACCAGGAAAAAAAAACACCAAACAAACAAAAAAACCCCACACCCCAGTCTTCAGCAGTTAAAAAGCAAAGGTACAGGAAAGCAGGAGACACCCCCAGACAACAACAGAAGCTTCATACTTGTCTTTAGCAGACTATGTTTAAATGAAAGCAGACACCATTTTCATTTCCTCACATTTAATCAGCAGTGGATGGAAGAGGGCAGAGTGAGGAAAGCAGAGGTCTGGACAGGGCTGGGGTCTGGGGGGTGGACAAGGAGCCTCACAAAAAACAGGAGGCATTTCCAAGCACACAGCACAAACATAATGGAGGGTCCAGCATGGGCTTGGCTCCACTGAACAAACAAAAGGGGATACTTTAATCATATTTTAATGAGGCTTTGCACGTGACCTGGTCCATTAGATGCTGAAATGCTGCTGCAGTTACTCCACAGCCACCTTGGCATTTGGTGGCTAATGCTCCAACTGGCCGCTANNNGCTAATGCTCCAACTGGCCGCTACAGTACCCTTGAGGAAGGAAAAATAAATAAAGCTGCTGCAGCAGCTTTGGTTGATAACAGCATTAATACACTGGGGTTTTAAAAGATCTGTAGATCCACAGACATCAGCATCATCAAGTGTGAAACCTTAACTCACTAATAACCAGTTCTATCAGGGGACGTATTACGCAGAATAATTAAGTCAATTTATGTTATATAAAAAACAGGTTCATTATCCAAATACAAATATTATTTAACTAATACAATGAATCAAAACCTAAGCTATGCCATAGACATTTAACGTCAGAAAACAAGGCACCGTGGTTCCTTAAGGTTGCAAAAAGTGAAAAAATTTCCTGCGCTAAGAACCACAGCAAAACTTGCTAACAGTCCAGAAATCCTGCTTTTGGAGTCTATTTGTTTCCTACTGCCT
>WEZZ01012331.1:16991-29462 GCA_013400585.1 Chloropsis cyanopogon | reverse complement strand
AAAACAGTTCGAAAAGCTTACTTAAATTATGCTCAGAATGCTCTTATTTCTGGTAGTAAATAACTTGGAAATATTTTGAAACTTTACTGGCAGCAGAACAGTTTCTGCCAGCTGAAGACAGAAAGCAAACTTTACTTTTGACACCCTATCATGAGAGAACCGGTGGAGCACAAAGATCCCAGCCGCGGTGGTTCCTGCCTCTCGGAGTACGTGCGGCAGGGCTGCCGCCCCTGGGCGTTTTGGGGGCAGGAGAAATTGTGTCCAAGCAACTGTTTTTAATGCAAAAACTTTTCAGTTGTGCAGCGAGGAGGAAGAAGGCAAAGGAGAAAAGCTGTAGCGGTTTTGGCCGACGTGCCCTTCGCCCGCTCCTTTTTTGTTTTATCGGGGATTTTTGTGAGGAAGGTTGCAGGCTCCTGAGGCTTCTGGGAGCAGGACTCGCCTTTCAGAGGGGGCCCAACTCCTGCTGGCTCCTGGTGATCGTCGAGTGAGGAGGGAAAACTGTGTGCGGAGCCGCCCGGGGCCGGGGCTGGAGGCTGTCCCCGGCAGAGGGTGCCGGAGCCAAGGGACTGTCCTTGTCCCGTCCGTCCCCCGGCGCCGCTCCCCTCCCCTGTGTCGGGTCCCGGGTGACGTTCGGATGCTGGGGAAGGAGGAGNTTCGAGTAGGGGTGTATGGGGAGAGTGGGGGGGCAGGGAAAGCGGCTCCTGTTCCTAGGAGAATTGCGCGTATCCATTTGGGACCGGCGGACCCGCCAGCATCCCCAGGTGGTGATTCATGTTGGCTACTTTTCCCTTCTTATATTTTTTATTTTCTTTTAACTTTTTTCCTCTGTTTTTTCCTCTATTTTACTTTCTTTCTTCCTTTCTTTCTCGCTTTCTTTCCGCCNTGTGTGCGGAGCCGCCCGGGGCCGGGGCTGGAGGCTGTCCCCGGCAGAGGGTGCCGGAGCCAAGGGACTGTCCTTGTCCCGTCCGTCCCCCGGCGCCGCTCCCCTCCCCTGTGTCGGGTCCCGGGTGACGTTCGGATGCTGGGGAAGGAGGAGGCGGAGGGGGAGGAGGAGGAGGGGAAAGGAGCGCAGCTTCCTCCTCCCCCAGTCGGGGTCGGTCCGTTAGCGGGAGCGCAGGGCTGGGGCGGCGGAGCTCGGGACGAGTTTGCGGCAGCGCCACCGGACCCCTCTCCGCCCGTTTTTTTTTTTTTCCCCTCAGTTCTCCTTGGCACAATGGAAACCTGATGTTGTGTTCTTTACGAGGGGGCGAGGGTTGGCAGGAGGCGAGGGCAGCTACAGTTTTTACCCCGAGCGCATCCCCGCGCCTCTGCCCCGCTCGGGCGGCAGGCGCTTCGTGCTTCTTTTCGGCCGGTTCAGCGCTCCGGCGCTGGTTGGTAGCCACTGACGGAGCAGGGGGGCAGGGTGGAGGGAGAAAGAAGGATAAAACAAAGGAAAAGTTCGGGGTTTTGTTATTGCCGAGGGTGGATAGCAATGAGTGGAGCTTCCTCCTTCACTCTGCCCGCCCTCCGGGCCTCTCCTCGGGATGGTTATAATAATGCATTATTATTTGGGACGTTGAGTCTTGCCAGAATCTCAGCGGGAACGAGGAGGGGATTAAAGTTGAGTGGGCGAGGGGGCAGCCACCGTGCTTGCAGCTCACGGAGGCTCGGCGGGGTTTCTTTCTGTGTGTTTTTCGGCTTTAGAGGGTCCCATTTTCTCTGTGTACCTGGCCGACCCTCGAGAACTGAGGGGGTCCGACTCTGGGCTCGGTAAACACACGCGGTTCAGTGGGCTCCGCGATTGCTTCTAGGGCTGAATAAAGTGTCCCTATTAACATCTGACCTTGCGCCGTGGCAGCGGCGGTGCGGCTGCTGAATAGATGCCAGTTTGTTCGGCATCTCCGAGGGTAGCGCCGTGATTTAGAGGCCTTAAGGGAATGTGTGGGGTTGGAGAGCCACGATGGTGCAAGACAGTTCCTGTAAAAGAAGCCGCATAAACTTTTTTTTTTTTTTTTTTTTAATATTTTTCCCTCCTCCACTCGCACCTAAGTTGTGTGGTGCTTTCAGAGCAGGAAAGGGGAGGCTTAACGTTTTCGTTTTCTCTGGGATGTGAAATGCACCGTCGAGGTAGGAGCTGCCGGATCCAGCTCTTTGATCTTCCAGGAAGCCATTCTCTGGAAAATTGCCCTCTCCCCCTCTACAGCAGATAAACTTTACTCTCAAAGTCCTTCCCGGGAGTCTTTGCCCAGGGACTGAGGAAGCAAATGACAAGGCTGCACCATTTCCATGCCAGGTTTGTAACCCTTCCCCTTCTGTCCTCACCGGGCAGCGCGGGAGCTCGGCGAGTTAGCAGTGCCTTCCTCCCCCGCCTTTCCTGGCTTTAACTTAATTGCACCGCCGTGCTGGAGGAGACCGATGATGTCTTTAAGGAAAAACAGTGATGCTGCAGATTAGAGGGGACTTGTTAATCAATTGCACGTTTGAAAGAGCTTTTCTTCCCTTTGTTGCTTTCGCTAATCCATTTAGCTCTCCCCGGGAGGTGACAGATGCCTATATTTCCTGTTATTCAGCTCCGGGGACCGAGGTCTTGCCATTTGTTGCCTTGCCATGAAGGGAGAGGGTCAGCAGAAAGCTAGAGGTCTGGGAGCTTTCCGGGGCGAGAGCGGGAGGCGGGCATGTTACAGCTCGCGGATCTGGGGTCAGTTCCCGTCGCCTTTATTTTTCCTAGAGCCTTTATTGCTCCCTTTGAAGAGGCTGCCCCGCTGCTCTGCCCCTCCTGCGGGGTCCCGGGCTCCGGGGATCCCCCGGGGCCGCAGGGAGGATGGCGGTCGTCCTCCGAAGACCTTGGTGAGAGGAGATGCCGGGTTGTCTGTCCTCGTCCCGCTTTATCCCCTCTACCCTGAGCAGCTCGCTCAGTTTTTCGACTGCAGCGGGAGGGAGATGTGCACAAGTGTCCTGTGAACTTCTTTCCTTTCTTCCTTCGTTCTCTTGCCCGCCGCTGCTGCTCCAGAACACCGACGCTGGTGCATCTGCCACGGCCAGACTCTTTCTGCCTTCCCAGAGCCTCCTCGCGGCTTCCCGGAGGGTGAAGGGGTACAGGCTCCCGGGAACCACTGGCCGGGCAGGGAGCTGCCCACTGCTGGAGCGCCTGGCTTAGGGAAAACCGGCCGGGAAGGCGCTGGGAGTGTGGCAGCGTACGTCCGTCTTCTGTTGAGGCAATGCACTGCCCCGTCCGCTTGTACGTGCTCTCAGGAGACATGTCAAGTTTCAACCTTCTTGGAGGCAGTATAAAACCATAAATTACCATTAAAAGTGTATTTGGGGGTATATATATATGTATTTTAGCGCTACCTCATGAACAAGATAATCGTCTCAACCAGCTGTATAAAGTGTGGATTCACTCTGCTCGATAGGCATGAAGTTTGAGACTCCATTTTCTTCTCTGAATAAGCAGCACAGTGGTTGAGAGCCCATAATCACAACAATAAATTTTTGTGTACTTCTATTGTTGAGGGGTATTCTTCTGTTTAATTAGATTTGCTTAATGGTAAACAGGGTATTTGTTAATCTACATTTCATTTAACGGTTTATTTTTGAAAATGTTATTTCAGCCTTTTCAGTGTTCACTTTTAGAATATGGCCAGGTGAGAGACAATGTTGAAAATGGTGATGCACAATGGACTCGGCTTACAGACTTTTGCCCCCTTGCCATTAAATAGGAAAGGACGTTTAATCAACTGGAAGTTAATGCTCATGTGACTTGAGAAATATGCAGAATGCAGCATTTAGAAAAAAACCCAAACCACCAAAACTCTGTCAACAGAATGTCTAGGTATGAAAACGCAATAATAACTCATGACTATGATTTTGAAAGCTCTAAAGTTTGTAAACTTCTATCTAACTTCATAAATGAAAAAACCGCTCTAATTTCAAGCATTTTTACGTTTGTGGAGAAATTAATACAAGTATGGATTACTTCTGAATGCCTTTAAATGCTGAACTACAAAAAGTTGTAAAATACTTAAGTCTTGAAAGTTGCGTAAGATTTAGCTATAGCTATATTCTGATTTTAATAAAAGAGATTCAGCTCTGGAAATTGTACACAGGTCATCTGATGAAAGTCAGTACATCTTTGAGTACAAGGAGTTCGCAGATAGCTTTCAATAAATTATATTGACCACATTAACTATTTTTAGGTAAAATCTTAATCAAAACTTTCTAGACTTAATTAAGTTGTTAGTTTAGTTATGAAGTTTATCTTTGGGTCAAGAGTTGGCACTGAATTTTTTTCCCCTTGACTGTCTCGATTAAATTAAGCATTTGCAGTGGAATTGTACTTTTCCCCTTAATCTCTTTGTTGCTGTAAACAGCACAGAGATGCAAGATGTTGGAAGAAAAGGACAAGATGAGAGACAAGGCAAATTAATCCTATTTAGTGAGTTTTCAGTTGTTTGCAGAAAAGCTGATCTTTTTTCTAAACTCACTGCACTTTGTCTAAGTGTGAATAGCTTTCAGGTATTGGCATGGAAATATGTTTGAACACTAATTAGGAAACTGACAGTCTTAGTCCACCAACCAGTGAGAAGGAAGAGTAAAAGGAAAGAATGGTAAGAAATACTGGATTTTCTTTGATAGCTGTGAGAATCTTCTGTATAGAAGACTTGTGGATACCTTTTCATGGCTTATTTTCACAGTCTTAAATTCACATTTTAGATTCAATAAAAATATCTTTTAGAAGCACTCAGCATCTCAAGCTTTTAATCATACTTCTGATTGAGAGAATTTATTTTAAGGGTCTCTTTGTATTTATTTTTTTTTTAACATTGCAGACAAAGAAAAATATTAAGCAAACCTGCATTTTTTCAAAAATAATAATTCTTTCTATAGATGTTCTCTGTTCCCTTGTGTGGTTGCTCAGAAGGAAGAAATGCTACTTACAGTGTTCCATCTAATTTATAGCATCTGTCACTATGTTCTCTGTGCAAAGAATGGTTTGCTATTTAAGTTTGTTTATTCATTGTGAGGCTGTTGCTTTATAAAGGAAGTTGTCATTAGGCTCAGCATGTCTGGAAAGCATGCAAGCACTCAAGTCTTCTAATCCAGTGACTACAAAGTAGTTAACGCTTCAAAGAAAAGAAACGACAGGATTTTGTTGTACTGAAAGAAGATGCATTGTTTGTTAATCCTACTTTCAGTTGTTACTCTACTAAAGACTGCTACGGCATTGCTAGTAATCATTTGAGACAAACATGGATTTTACTTGAATTATCTTGTCTTTTCCATTGGTTTTGTCCTAATGTAAGTAAAGTCCCTTACCAGCTTTTTGCATTTACTTTTTCTGGACCTTTGCCATATGCCAATATTCACTTGCATCATCCTGCTAGATAGTTTTGCTGATGTTTTCTGCAGACTTGACTCATAAACAACTTTTTCTCTTGACATCTGTTTGTCCTCTTTGGCCAGCTTGGGAAAGGACTTCCTCTTCCAAGTGATGCCAGCTGGTGATCTTTTTTTTTAAAAACTAAAAATGGCTGTACATGACTTTCCAGGCCATAAAGTATACTTTTCAAAAAGACAAAAGGTGATCTTTTAGCTATAAATTGTGACTTTGTCTTTTAGATGGCAATGGGCAAAAGCTTTCATTTAAGAACACTAACAAATCTGCATTGTAGTATTACTGAGAACAAGAAATCACAATAGAAATACATTTCACTAAGTAGTGCACTATTACTGTGATGGGCATAAGTAAATGAATGCCACCAAAGTTGAAGACCCTGTGTGAGTATCCTACAGACAGTTCCATCCCTCTGAGCTGGTGTTAAATCAGCCTGTATCTTCTTGAGCCATTGTACACATGTGTCAGGAGTAGTGTGTGCTGCTTCAGGAAGCACAGGGAACATACTCCTCTGTGCTGATTGAATTAGCTCGTGTTTGAATTAGCTCTCGTGTATATTGGTGCCTTCTGGTTTTGCTGTAATGTGTGCCTGTCTTTGATGGTGAAGAAGAGTGAAATGGTAGCTGAGGGAGAGGAAGGGTATCACAGTACTACTGGTTCTGTAGAAAGTATTTAAAGAATGAGTGTGCCTGTCCCTCTGAGTCTAGAGCAGAGTTCACTGACGTCTCCTAAAGAGAAGGCTGTGTGGTTGGTGAGGGCGTAGTTTCACAGATACCTGAAGCTCTTGGTATATTTAGTGGAATCAGCAAGCTGGCTCCACTGGAAAGTAGTCATAGAGAAAAAGTGGAAGAACATATGGACATAGAATTAGTACAAGAGATACGGCATCTTTTTCTGCCACTGTAATGATTTTTGTTGAAGCAACAGGAAGGTGTTTTGTCTGGGTACTGCTTGCAGAAACAGCAAAGTGAAATTATTGGGGAGCTGTTGGGGATCACAGTTTGCCAGAGTCTGGTTTTGAAGTGTGAGTAGCTGAATCAGGAAATTACATTGAATCCCCAATTGCCATTTTTTCCCTGAGCAATCCATCAATATCACACAGGAGACACATCTAATGTACTTTTTGCATTTGAAATTTCTTTTCAGGTGTGATTTGAAGACAGCAGCAAATGGAATCAGTATTCTTTCTTGACCAGAAAGCACCATGTGTATATTGTCATACCTGTGAAACCTCTACTGAACTTAGATATCTGTCTTTTATTTCCTTCGACTTCCTTTTATATGAATGGCATAAACATTTAATTCTGTAACTCCAGGTTAATTGTCTTCATCCCTTGCCACTTGTCTTCATCAGAACCGCTCTAGGGTGTTCATTTAACAGTTCATCTGGTAAGTATGTTTTCAAGGTGAAGTAGTTTCTATAAATTATTTTCCTTGCTTTTCACAGTTTAACACATTAACATTGTTTTTTTCCCCTGTGGTATTGTCTGTATAAGAAGAATGACTTGACTGGTTGTATAAAGAAGAGATAAATTCTGTAAGAGTTCTAAAATTCTGATGGCTTACTTTTCAAAACAATCTGCACAACTGACTAGTTGAATCATATATGAAACTAACAATGGATTAGTTCTTTACCAGAGCAATAAAACAGTCATATATTCACTTATTGTGTAGATAGAGAGCAGAAAATGTGCCACAAAAGACGGGAATCATTTTATTAATGTGTCTTTAAGTGTAAAAATTATGGTTTGAAAATAATAAACTTGATTTCTACTAGTCAGAAACACTCTCCTAAGTCAAATGAATAAAGGAAAAACCAAAAGTTACTGTATATAAGTCTAAAAGAGGAATCACAGAGCTCTACCAAAGGCAGACAGTGAGAGCGGCAGGCTGCTGCACAAATGGAGGAGATTAGTTTCTTCCATGTCTACAACAGAATAGGTGGATGCCATGTCTCTGACTTGGTTGTAGAGGAGACACAAAAGATTTGTTTGAAGGACAAAGTTCGGGGCAGAGATAAGCAGCCCAGGGAAATCCTAGGAGCAGGTTAACTCAAAGTACACGCACCTCAGGTGTTGGAGCCATGTTTCACAGGAAGATCTTAATATTGCTCCTTCTTATTTGAAAGACATTAACCTTTCACTTGTGAGGCCCTTAACAAGCTGAAATTTTTGAACTTTCTCTTTTGCACATGGCAAGGCATCACTGAAAGAAGTTACCTCCTTCGCCCTCCCCAGCTCNACTGGTACAGTAAGTGAGATGGGTAGGGTAAAACTGTTATTGTGTGTGGGACAGCCAGTGCTGGCAGAGGGGGTTGCACAGTGAGGGACAGGAGGTCTGAGATGCCACAGTGCCACCTCAGATTGGATGAAGGTGTTGTGGGACCTTGCGTGTTTGTTCTCCTCTTTGGAAGCAGAACAAACAAAGGTCTGATTGTATAAGAATAGGATGTCTCTGGAAGAAAACAGCCAGGAAGGGCTGTTCGAGAAACATGAATTCAGTTTGCTTGGATTTGCATGAGAAATTATTCATAAGAGTGTATCAAAAGTATTGTTGAATAGAGTGAGGTCTGAAAATGAGAAAATTAAAAAAAAAAAAAGAAAAATGGTTTTACTTGGCAGTGTTGGACTACAGCAGCTAAGTAACTTTAAAGTAGGTTCTGTCAATCTCTTGTATGAACCAATAATAAATAAAACTGCCTGAAAGCTTAAGATGCCCTAACAATGTATAAAATTTTCTGCGTCATTCATCACATGAAGGTTTAGGAAGAAGTTATAGGATGTAAAGAGAATGCTGAGATTTTTTTATGCTTAAAATGAGAGAGCATGTATTCTGGATGATAAGTTAACAAATGGCTTTGCTGTGCTTGTTTCTAGTTTGGAAAAGTGACATAGCAGAACTGTGTTATAGACAAAGCCCAATAATAGCCCACTAGAGCTATTAATGTTGCAGCCATGTTTCTGTATATAATAACATTTATCCCTTCTTACAAATCCAAAAGTATAAATAGGCAAGTGAAGGCTGCAGACAGAGAACCCAAATATAATATCATATGTTCCCTTTTATTTCTGGCAGTAACAATTCTGTTCTGGTTCTAAATATGTGTTGGTTTCCACATTTTGGTGACAAACTAGAGGAGCATTTTTTAAATAAAATACCCGTTTGACATGTGCTGCCCTGATGTATATTTGTCAAGAAATACAAAACTATGGAAACTGCATATCAGAGAGCTGACTGGACAAAAATTAACTCTGCAGGATGCAACCCAGTTCTGGCCAGGCTCCCTGAATTGGCTTCCCTGCAGTCCCACGCATCCCATATCCACCAGCGCTGGTGTGGGGAAGAGACGATAGATGGCTGGGAGAGCGAGCACATGGCAGCCCTGGCACTGCAGCTTAAATTTTCATGGAACTTTATTCTTGGAGACAGAAATTGGATGTGCAAAAGTATCAGCATAATTGCGTAGGCTAGAAATCTTAGAGACAATTCCACAATATTGTTGCAATTGATGGCTGTCTAAGATTTGGATTGTGCAGAGCAAAGCTGAACCTGTGCAGTTTGAAAAAGAAAATTCTCACCCATCTCAGAAGTCTAGTCTGCAAACAGGTGTTTGATTAGTTGTCAGAGTCTCACCACAAACCGTCTTAGCCTTTTGTCTTTGTGTTAGAACTCTTGAATCTTCAGCAGCTGTTGCTTAAGCTGCATTTTTGGAGTCCACTGAGTTTTTTATTGCATTATAGGTAAGAATAGATGATATTTGAAATTAAAGGTCTTAATAAAACAACAAAGTTTTTAAGTACAATAAAGAAGGAAATGGACAGAATCCAAGTTTTGTGAAAATTCTAAAGACCTATCAAAGCTTTCTGAATATTCTGTGAGTTGAAAATACCAAGAATCTTGTAGCATTTATCTGTAATTACTTCTCTAAATCTTACAACTTCCTGTGCAGAAATACAGATCATGCTTCTTTTGAGTAGATGTGAAACATTTCTTTCAGCAAGTTGAAAAGAAAAAAGGAGAGGAGTCTATGACAGAGAAACCAGAGAATTGCATTCATATAAGAATTTCCTTTACTGGGCAGTGGGAAATGAAAATAATTTATGGTACCCTAGAACTTGGTAGTTGAAGGATGAGCTTAAACATAAAAAAAACTTTTAAAAATTGTAGTTCGGTTTAAAAATTGTAGCAGTGGTTAATGATGACTCCTTTCATGGTAGACCAGAATACCTTACAAAGGGAAAAGTGGTAGTATGTAGATAAAATTGCAAGCTTGAATAGGATCTGAACCAAACCTACATAAAAAAAACGTATCTGCTGTTGTTTGAATTTTTAAAATAACTGTGCTTCATAGCTCTGCCTGGAAACAATTTAATACAGCATTTTTTTTTTTTTTAAAGTATTTCCAGCCAGACCAGAAGCAGTACTTAATAAATACCTTGAAAGGGTGAGTCTGTTTTTTAGACTTGGTTTTGCAAACTCAGTGAATTTGGATGTTTATATCTGAAATTACAGATAGTAATTCAACCCATTTTTCTAAAGCTGATCTCACATTTATCTTTTTCTCTCTGGGTCAGTGTAGAAATGTGATTCAGAAGTCTGTTCTCTGACAGAGGTAGTAGAGAAACTGTTAGAGAAAGTTCATGATACTGTTCAAAGCAACAGAAAAAGCCCAACCGTGGTTCTTTCAAATGTTATGTCTAGAGAGCTTCTCAATAATGTTGCTCTTGAGAAAAATACGCTTATTTTTGCTAGTGTTTTATTTAAGAACATATCACATGTAGAAAATGTTTTGAAGAGTCAAAGATAAGAGCATGCAGAGTTAGGAAAGACAGGTTTTAGAAGTTACACTGGTCTGTAATCCAAAGGCCACATTTAAAGTCAGGAGTAGCTTTGATTCTGGAACTTGAGGATGATGTGTTTACCCAGGAAAGGACTGCAGAAACAAAGGTGTTGATTTATAGCATATTTTCAGAATTACAAAACATGGAAAATGTTATCTCACATTTACTGGACACTTACTATGTCCACAGAGGCAATTATTAGAAAGTCTTAGTTCAGTGTGAAACCAAAGAGTAAACTAGACGCAGTTTTCCTCCTGCAGACAAGGCCTTAATGATTAGTGAAATACTTGTTATGTCATCTTTGTTTGTACTAAATCATATTGGCATGGAATTTATCATTTCTAGAAATAGCGAAAAATCAAACCTCAATACTGTGGCATTAGGCTCTGTAGAAATTTTTCAAGTGCCTTTGTTATATTTTCTAGGAAGATCAAGGTCTTCAGTAACCACAGTATGACTGGGGGAAAAGGATCTAGAAGGACTTTGAGAGGTTGCATTATTTGTTCTTCAAGACAGAATCAATTTTAGCTGGCATAGCCTATTCTCCAGAGGTGACAAGAGCAGAGATTCAGTGACTTCCACAGGCAGGCATGCAGGACACTTGTTTGCAAACCAAATGCATTACTTCCTGTTAAAATTTATTCCTCTACCTCTTGCAATTGTACTTGATTTTGTTTTTGTGGTTTTTGAAATAGTTCCTCAAACTTTTACAGAAATACATCCCAAAAATTATCTTGTCTCCTAGTAAATATCTCTCTCAACACCCCCTTCACCACTACTGTTTTCTCAGCCTTTCCTCTTACATTATATTTTCTGAATCTCATGGTTGTGTTCATTCTTCTCTACTGGACCTTCTCCAAAACATCTTTCTTGAAGTGTGCTAGCCAAAACTGGTATATTCTAGCTTATGCTGTAGCAGTACCAGCTGAAGGAAGATGATTGTTTCCTGTATTTACTGGATGACGTTTTATTTCCCAGATTGAAGTCTGACTGTTTTGTGGCNCTTTCCTCTTACATTATATTTGCTGAATCTCATGGTTGTGTTCATTCTTCTCTACTGGACCTTCTCCAAAACATCTTTCTTGAAGTGTGCTAGCCAAAACTGGTATATTCTAGCTTATGCTGTAGCAGTACCAGCTGAAGGAAGATGATTGTTTCCTGTATTTACTGGATGACGTTTTATTTCCCAGATTGAAGTCTGACTGTTTTGTGGCAGGGTGGCCTTGCTCAAGTTCTGATCCACTCAAGATCTTCCACAAAGAATTGTTGCCAAGTCCCCTTTTGGTACCAGTGAAACGGTTTAAGTAGGAAACTTTCTGCCTCTCTTTACTCTATTGCGCATATTTATTCCCACCCTCTCCATACCATTTTTTTGTTTGTGTCTGATACCACTTACTAAGGCCAGAATGTTGGCAGCATGTAACAGCTTGATGTTGCCTGTGGAGGTCAGTAAGGCAGATATCCATAGCACTGAAATTTGTGAAGCTCCGTTCTTGCAGTTAACCACTGAGACTTAACTCTAATGGTTTTCTAAGGAGCTGTCATTTACCTCTATATAAAATTTCATGTTTCACCTATGAGACTGTCACAGGGAACAGCTCCCTCACCACTAGCACCTTCAGGCTATCATTCCATAGAAGATAGTAGATGTCATATTACAGTCCTCAGGGGTTAAACTTCCAGCAGCAGAAACTCTTGTAACATGTGTGGGTCTCTGCTTCTGTGGTTTCTTCTTAAATAACTTGGCTTTCTGTAACTTTCATTTCTATAACTCTGGTAAGGTACATTTTCATATTGTACCATATTCATCAATTTGAAAGGCAGAGAGTTCACACCTGCCTGTTTTCAGAAACCAATTTTTTTTTTCAGAGTTCAGATGAAGCCCATAGTAAATTTTGCAAATGACAATGATATAAATTCATTTTTAAGCATTAATACTTAAATGAAATAAGTTATGGGTTTAAAATAATGGAACTAATGTAAGAGTAAATAGGTGTAGTCGTCATTGTCTCTACAGGGTTCTCCTCATTTCCTCATTATCGTCACCCCATCCTCTTCCTTCATCTTATTTTTCTTTTCTTTGATTTAATCTTTTTCTTTATAGCATGTTTCCTGACATTTGGGTGTTTTGTTGTTTGATTGTTTCCTTTCTGACTAATTCTTTGCCCATTAAATAGCACTTTAGATCTTAGGAATTCACAGATGTGCTATGGTTGCCTACTAATGATAGAAAGTACTTCAGTGATCCACAGTGGC
>WEZZ01012330.1:2481-22650 GCA_013400585.1 Chloropsis cyanopogon | reverse complement strand
TCAGGTATAGAGTAAGGTGGCAAAGACTGAATGAGTTAAGAAAGATGACCATAATATCCATAGTAATGTTTTCTTTTAATTATGTTCTATTTATTGTCACCTGGAAAAACTTTCAGAAAAGATCAGAAACCATCTGGAAATCAATATTACTAAAGGTTGCCGCTGAGGCTTAACTCATATTATGGTGCTCCCATAAAGTCAGCCTTCAACATAATTTTTACTGCTTTAAAAAATATGTAGATAAGTAAAAATATGATTCATTATGAAATTTAGTATTAATCTCAATAAATGTTTCTGTGAGCATTTGACACATATTTTCTACTCAGTAAAGATGCTTAGCAATGTAATTCAATACCTGTTCTTACTATTCTGTTGTTTCTTGCCAGATCATGCCAATGGCAAATTGAACCTCAATGAGGAAAAAAACCAAAAAACACCTTGAAGAAAAGGGAGAAGCCATAAAAAAATATAGACAACAGAGGAGTTAAATGAGGCCCAAACACTTTAATGCCTTGATGGAAGAAAAGTCATCTGAATCTATCCACTGAATTTAGTATGACTTAGAGATTGCTAAACTTTTGTGAGTCACTGGATCTGAGCAAATATACTCTGCTGAAAGATGAGGCATATGGCTTAGACTGCTCTGTGCTAATGCCTCTATTCTGGATCAGAGTGAACTTTTGCCTGGCCAGGCTGGCAACAGGGAGATTGAGGCTGGTTCTGTTTTCATCCATCCATGCAAACATGCCTGCTGACACCTTTCAAGAACTGGACTTCATGTCTGTCATATAATGAGAAAAAGTGTCACGGTCCAAGTCAACATTTATCTGGCAGTGTATTTGATGTAGTAACTTCATATTTAAATGGTCCGTGAATATGACAAAAATGTTATATATTCTTCAAAGTAAAATAAAATTAGCAAGGTACAGGCTACACCAGAAAAAAAACCAAACCAAAACAAAAGCACCGTAAAAAACCAACTGAAAAATGTTCACTAAGTTAGCATTGCTCTCACACATCTGGGAAGCTGTCTTTGGCTTTCCACTGTCACAGGCACTTTCAGCAAGTAGGATAAGCAAAGGCTCAGCATCAGGATGAGGGATAGGACAGGTTTCTATTACATTCTATACTTCAGGCATTCAAATCTGAATTGGATGTCTTTAACCTGTGTTCTTTATGATCAAAAAACTGGCTTTCACTTCCTGGCAAAAAGCATCACAGTAAGTCTCTTAGTGGGTGTTTGCAAGTTTGCCTAAGAAGACTTCTTCAAGAGAAGCGGAGAGCCATTTACAATATTCTTTGCTAAAATCTTCAGGACATTGCTGCTGTGTGGCTGAACCTCCAGTACTATATGGGTATGATCTTTCCTGTGATCTTGTTTAGATAAGATAGCTCTTCATGACCAGGTGGCTTCTTTTCCTGTTCCTCACATTTAAGGTTTTGAGAATCATAGCAATTTCTTAATTTCTGCTGCTGCTTCTGTCAATGGCTTTTATCTATTCTGAGGCTGAGAAAGACATGGGGGTGTTGTGCAACAATATGAAACTATTTCAGGCATTCAAAGCACCTCAACTGAATTTTTGGTTTCCCATTTATTCAGAATTCAATGTGAAAGCTAGAGGCCTTGAAAAGTACAAACCAAGCACCAGTAATTTTCACCTGAACTCATTCAAACTGAAGCCAGCAGATTTCAAAGAGCTCTAATAATTACTGAGAGACTTAGCAAAGGCTTGTCTGATCCTATATTTGTGACTTAGTACAGCATTCTAACCTGCTTTCACACTCTCCGTAGCTAAATTAAGAGCTCTTAGACAATGATGGATGGCAAGTCTGCCACACTCTGACTTTAAAGAAGTTGAAATAAAGTACCAGCTGGAAAGAAATAATGGAAATGTGGATGGGCTGTTCAGTACACATGTAAATGTAAATAACACATATGAGAGACAGTGGAACTGAAAAGAAAGGCCTTAAGATATGTTTCCACATCTTTCAAATAAGGTCTTGAAATTCCAGGTTATAGACCAACAAATATCATTATAAGAAAAAAAAGTATTTCTAATATGTAAAGAGAATTAGTATGCATCTATAATAGAAACCACAAGCGGTATAATGGATATGCTCTCTGATACAGATATTTAAAGGCTCGTGGCTCGTGGCAAAAATGTGAAGTGGCTCCTTTGAAAACTATAATTTTTGTTTTCATACACAATGGCACAATCTGGTAAGAGCAAGAAAATGCAAACCTCAGGAGGCACTTGTGCCTTTCCCCTTTTCTGTCCTCTGTAAATGTGCTTATACTTCATACAGTCCTACAGAAAACAGCTGAGTTAGATGTTAGATTTTAGCCAAGTGTTGGTATACTTTTGCTCAGTAAGACTGACTAGCAGGTGATACGTTGGACTGCTGTGTCTGCTACCTAGTCCTAATACATCTTGTTATTATCATCTTTCATTTTTGGCTGCACCTTTGTCATGAGTTCTTGTGGTATTATAGGTACTGCACTGCACATGGTCATCCTCTTGCCAGAAACCTTCACTCTGGGACTTGCAAATTGAATCAGTATTTGTTCTGGATTAGTATCATTGAAGTTACTTCAGATTTTCAGGTGCTGTCTGAGTGTCGAAATGTTGCTACTAATTGTAATAATTGGCACGTTACAAACCCAAGGATCCTACCCTGCCCTCAGATGTTTGGAGGAGTGTGACTTGAAATGCCATAACTAAGGCTAAACTACTCTGCAAGTCTGTATATATCTTCCCAAAAATAGTCTTGGACATAATATTTGATCACAACTGAAAAGAAGTAAAGGACAGAAAGTTAGGAAAATATGGCAACTTTCTAAGTTACTTTAAGTTCTCTATTAGTAAGATACTAAGAAAAATTCACTTTTTAATTAATTTTACTGGATCCAGACATTTACCATGTAGACTGAATTTATGGAGAAAGTGACAGACAAACTAAAAGGCAGAGACAGATAACAGGAAAGACTCCTAATAGGGTAGATAGCGTGTTTAAAGCTGGAAATCCTTTCATTTATGGAAATATATAGAAATGGTTCTACAATGTCTTTAGAATTTAAGCTCTGAGACACAAACCATTTGGAATACTTTTTTTTTTTTACAGCAAACAAAAAAATGTTCAAATTGCTTTAAAAAATTAATCATCAGACATCTAACCTTGAACAAGAGCTGATTGATTTGATCTGAATCCAGCTGGATAACACCACATTTCTCATACAAACCCAATTCTTTTTTTTATTATTATTCATAGGCTACATCAGTTTTTAAAATATGACTTTTAAGGCCACATCACCATTGGAAGAAAAAATCTGGCATGTTTCAGAGTTCAGGGAGCATTACTGGAGACCTGTTTTGTATGTCTTTGTTGAACTAAAACATGTTCGCAAAAAAAGTCAAAATAGGAACTGAATTCCTTTTAAAAATACAGTGATCTGTCATAGAGACTCAGTAAAATGTGATAAGGGAAGATTTATTTTGCATTCTGTATTTAAATAATGTACTTTTTTGAACATATAAATCTAATGCCAGTTTTCTGCCTTCTGTGCAAGAGACTGTGATCAATTTCTCTCTGCTTGGGTTCTGGACAGACAGTATGCATCTGTTGCAAATTTATTTGAATACCTGGATGCATGTATATCCTGATTAAACACTAATAGACACAGTGTAGCCATACTACACAGGCACACTAATATGTTTGCTAAGCTGATCAATAATAAGATTGATCAGTCTTTCGCTTGGCCAAGTTAATCATGGTATTGATCAGCTTAGCAAACACATCGCTTTCCTTGTGCAGTATTGCTGTACGAGGCCTCCTCTCCACCCCCATCCACTGGACATCAGGAGATTTCAGAAAATGAAATATAACCACATTTTCTACAGTAAGTGCTCCTATTCCTTCAAGCTCATCTTCTATAGATAACTATAGCATTTCACGATTAAGGTGTTTAGATTCCTTAGCCCTGTCTTGCAAGTTTGAGCACTGTTGTTAAAAACCTGGGAAATTTCAGAATCTTTTTTTTTCCTAAGACATAAGACACTCAGCCCCAGGGCTCTGGCCATAATAAGGCCCTCTTTCTGGCATTAAATATTTGAGATTCCCTCATTCTATATGAATCCTTTAAAAGCATGTCTTGTATTAGAGGCTCCAGTCTTTCTTAAAGGAAATTACTGCAGAGAAAACTTCAACACAATCAGAAGATATGTATCTTGGGGTATATTATTAGCCCAATGTTTGAATTTTTAACTCTGGAACAATATAACAAGATATTCAATAGTTTCAAATTAGCATCAAAGGAAATTTCCAGTTATTTTCATATATGTAGTGGCAAAAAAGGCACTTAACACGAAACAGGTCTATTTTATTTAAGCTATACCTCTCACACTTATTTTATAAAATAAATTCCCTGCTGCAGCTACAGTGTTGAAATGGTTGCTGTTTTCTGTTGTCATATATACATATGTACAAAGAGCTACAAGTACTCATGAGTACCACTTTTTTATGATGTACTATCAAGGGCAGATGTAATTGTATTCAAGAGCATCTTGGAGCAGATATTCAGCAAATAAAAACTGGATTTACTCAACTGAAATGTTTCTTGTACATTTCTTCTTAGCTGATACCAAAACACTATTTTACACCATTCTTTGGGACATAAGAAATCATAATAGGAAATTGCTGTTCTAAGGTGTAAGTAAACTGGTGAGAAGTTAGTGTTACTGGGGAAAGATGCTATGGTACAGACTATATTGCTAGTTTGAGTGTAGCTAGAATTTAAACCTCATAAACTGTGCATTGCATAAAATTAGGTGATAGGAATCTCATGCCAAGGTTTTCAAACCCTAAGCAGGCTTAATATGAGTTGAGAAGGTTTGAAAACACCCAAGAAATGCGATCACCCCATAATTCATGTTATATATATCGTACTTGCTTCAGTCTCTGTTGTGTGGTCTCTGCACAGCCCCTGAAGACCTATAAAGTCTTGTTAGCTGCTTGATTTTTGGTTAGTCTAGCAGTAATTTTTGCAAGAGTCCATAATTAGAGATTTCAACCTGAGAGGTAATTTCTTAAAGAGTTAGTGGACCTGTCTGGCTGTAAAATCTTCAGTATCATGTCAATTTACATTTTGCAGACCTCACTTTCATAACCATATAATTAGAAATAGAAACAAAACTTTTCAAAAGTATTGTCACATTTTTAAAATTTGAAAACATTAGTGCAAGACTGAATTTGAAAGTCTGAAAGATCTACATCTCCCATTAATGCCAGCTCAAGTCCTACCTGCTTGACACTGCAGACAATTAGATTTCTGTGCTTTTGGTTGGCAAACAAAAAGAAAGACCCCGAAGCCACTAGCAATTATAAACTGCCAGCCTAAATTTAAAAAAAATGTCAAAGCCTGACTTCTGATTTAGTAGATGCCACCAGGCTATTATGAGTAAATTTTGCCTATATGAGGGTAATCACTAAGTCTTTATGATCAGGTAGTTTTTTAGGAGTAGGTGGATTATCTGATTTTTTCATCAGATAGAAAAAGGTGCAAGACTAAAACCCCTTGAAACACAGTCTCATATCTAGTATTTGGAAAACACAGAATTCTCTCACTGTCCTGTTTATGCATCTAAAGTTTAACTCACAGGATGAAAGAGAAGCTTCATCCATATTTAAACAACAAAGACGCTGATGAATGAACAGCAGCTAAAATGAGTAGTTTCACAGAAAAAAAAGTTTTTAAAATAACATTAAAGTAAATAAGTTGCTAGTTTCAAGTCTTTCTTTTTAATATTTTCCTAATATTTTAAACTGGAAGCTTTAAATGGTAAGCTGCTCAGGTTGTTGTATATGTGTTGGGCACAGAACAAGGAATGTGTGCCTTACTCTGACTGACATGTAGGGCTGACTTTTAAATATACCTTCTGCAAATGTGGTGTATTCTTCTTCTTCCTTCCTTTCTCTGTGCAGCTGGCTGTGTGGCACCTCTATAAAAACATGGAGGGCCCAGGACTACAAAGAAGGTCATTTGTAATGAGGAGAGAAGGTGGAGTCTAAGCTGTGGGTCGCACGCTGGCATTGCCAATAACTACAGCCTAGAGAAAGAAGGTCACAGTGCTGCAGGGCCCTGACTGTAAATGGTGCTTCTATCGCTTTAAAGACTACATAATTTCATTCCACTTAAGTCAGCAGACTGGGAATATGTGTAATGATCTTCTCTTCACCCTCCAGGGTCTGAGTAAGAATGGTTCCAAGACCAAGTTTTCTGGCTTCCATAAAGATTTCAAACGAAGAGTTTAAATCTGTGTGCAAGAATATTGAAGGTGTTATTAACGCTTGTTTGAGCTTTAGGAATGCCCTTTGACATCCTCCATTACTATTCCAGGCAAGTGGTATAGGTATTTCAACTTAAATAACTGAAACCAATTCTTGCTTTTACAGGAAGTCTGAAGAGATAAATTTAACACTACCTTGACCAAATTAGGGGAAGTTAAGTGGTCCCTTTAAAGAATACCTCACCACGATATTACTGGCTTTTTTTTTGAGTGACAGAAATGTCTTTTCCCTTTTTTAATTTTTGCAAACCTGATTATTTTTCTTATCCCATTTCTATTTAAGAAAAATAATCTTTACCTTACTTTTTAGCATTCTGAGACTTATTCTCCACAACATCTTTGACAGAAAATTTAAGGATTATGACTTTTTACTTCTCTTTTGTAAAATATCAATACTTTATGCTGAATCTAAGATATCCCTGGAGGATAAGGGAAAGGTTACTGAGAGAAAGAGAGCTCTGAACATTTCCTGGGCAGAGGCTGAATTTTGATTTACCTTATTCTGCCTTTGGACACATGTTCATTTAAAAGGACTGTCTTCCATCTTTGAAATTTGACAATGAATAGGAATCTGTTTTTTAATAAATATGTTTTATTTTTGGGATAAACACAGCAGAAACAATGTTCCACTATGGAGTCTGAAAGCCTTCTGGATCATTTAACAATGTACAAATTATTTTGTGCAGTTCGCAGGTCTTTATTGTTCACAAAAAGACAAATTTCACCTCCAGGTTCGAAAACCAGGAGTACCTCTGTGCAGTGGCAAGTGACAGGTACATAAACTCAAGCAACTAAACTGAGAATAAAATCTGAAGCATTATAATGATGCTTATCCACTGTATTTCGTGTACCAATAACTCCCATATTCAGGTACACAAACAGTAGGATGCAGTAACCAAGCAGGGCTGGATTAGAAAGATCATTGCCCAGTGCTGTGCCCTGAAAAAAAGTAAATATAGAGGCAATCCAGCCTCTATATTTATACATATATACATCATATATTTAAATATTTTTAGCAGGTATTTAAAAAATGTGCAAAACCACAACTTTCTAAGTGACACAATTTAGTTAGAAGCCATGCATTTTTTCCCCTGCAAAAAGTCCGGAGAAGTTCCTAATGCTTGATGTAGTCTTCAGCTTCTCAAACACAATATGATGAGGCGCACAAGATGACTGTCCACTTTCTGAGTTAAGCTGTTATGTAAATATGCACCAGAAGGCCTCGGTCGAGGGAAAGCTGAACGTCAGTCAGCAGTGCCCTGGCAGCCAGGAGGGCCAGCCCTGTCCTGGGGGCATCAGGCACAGCATCGCCAGCTGGGCAAGAGAGGGGATTGTCCTGCTCTGCTCTGCACTGGGGTGGCCTCACCTTGAATATTTGAGTGCTATAATATAAGGACATAAAGCTGTTGAACAGTATCCAAAGGAAAGCCATGAAGATGGTGAAGGGCCTTGAGGGGAAGCTGAGCAAGGGCCTTAGTCTGTTCAGCCTGGAGAAGAGGGGATTGAGGGGAAACCTCATTGTGGTCTTCAACATCCCCATGAGGGGAAGCAGAGGGGCAGGTACCAATCTTCACTCTCATGACTAGTGATAGGACCTGAGGGAATGGCCTGAAGTTGGGGAGGTTTAGTTTGGCTATTAGAAAAAGATTCTTCACCCAGAGGGTGGCTGGGCACTGGAACAGGCTCCCCAGGGGAGTGGTCACAGCGCCAGCCTGACAGAGTTTGAGAGGTGTTTGGAGAATATCCTCAGGCACATGATGTGACCCTTGGGTGTCCTGTGCAGGGCCAGGACTTGGACTTGATGATCCTGATGGGTCCCTTCCAACTCAGCATATTCTATAATTCACAAAAAAATTGTCTCTGATCTCAGTGGCTCTTAAGTGCTCCTGAAACATAAAGATGATTATTAAAATCAGTGTCTCAACTAATGAAACAGATGAACATTCCAGCAAATAGCATGCCTATGTAATGAGTTTATACATGATCTCTGGATTCTGTGTGGCATGCAGCAGGGCAGTCAATAGCATAGACTGATTCAAAAACATTACACCTTGCTTAAATTCCACAGTCCTCCCTTCAAAATGGGGAAGCAATGTGGAAGAAGTAGGAAGAAAAAAAATTACCCCCTTTAAAAAATTCACTCCCTGAACTAAAGAGCGCTTTGGGTTTTCGTTTGAGGCTTCTGGTGGAATGAAGTAGAGAAATGTCAAAAGCCTCTGATAGTTTTGGGGAATTCAAGTTACCTAAAATAAGTAGCCATGCAATTGCTATCCTTTGTTCCTGTTCAGTTAGATATTTCCCCATATATTTTCCTTGCACACCAGCCAATGACACCCTCAACTCCTGAAAAAAGCAGTAGAATAATAAAGAATTTTTCTTTAATTCGGTTTGGTTGTCTCATCTACTTAATTCACAGCTCTCCTATTCATTAATAGGATAGTTATCTCAAATGCATATTAATAAGAACTTAATATCACAAACTGCCATATTTTATCTATTTGTGAATATCTGCTTCAAATAATTTAGTTAAAGTAGAAATAAGGTAACAGAAAGAATAAAATTTATTGCATAGTGGATTTTTTTTTGAAAAGAGAATATTGTAAGTAGAAAGCAGTTTAATCAATGAACAAATAACTTTGAATTAAACCCAAAATATAAAAACAAAACCCAATGTGTGGTTAATTTTCACAGTCCCCAGAAATATTCCAGACAATATGAAGAAGTAATTTACGGAATGATTGCAAGAGTTGTTCAAATACCAGTAAGAAAGAAATTTAAGAAAACTACATGGTTATGGAGTTCCTGGATTTGTGTATTATGCCAAATAGTCAACCATTTTTCATACATATAACTGAGAAAAATCGTGACAAAAATCTAAGCATCACTTCCATAATAGTAATGAAAGTTCAAGAATCTTGCTAAAACATGGAAACAATGATTTAATGAAAACAATGTTATTCTACTTCAATGTACAAAAAACAATTAATTGAGCAAAACAAATCAATAAGCTTTCTTAAATTAACATGGGAAAATAATTGTACTTCATAAAAGTTAAAATGTACACAGCTGATGAGTTCAGGAAATAATTATGGACACTTAGTAAAAGAAGAACAGAGTTTCTAACCTTTGTATTTGTTCTAAAGAGAAAAATGTCATGCATTTTTCAAAAATCTTTGCTATCTGCTTGCAAACATATTTATAATTTTTAGTGTTTGATTTATTACTACGTTGAGGAAATCCATTAAAACCTTTAAATATCTTTATACTTTCTTTTGCTTGACATGAGCAATAGTTTTTTGTTAAACCAAGTATTTCAGCTCCATATAAGTAAGGCTCTACAGACAGGAGTAGCTGTAAATCACACTCGATAAACTCACAACACTTTAAAAGGTTTTTAAAATTGGTTCTAATCAATTATACTACTAGAACATTAGAGAAATATTTTTTGGGAATAGTACAAACTAGTTTATGCTTTTTCGTTTCCTCTAACTTATGGAGGTGTTTATTTTGATGAAAGAGTCATTATTCACTTTAGATCATGAGCCTTGACTTCATGGCTTTGCCTGGGTTGTCTTCTGGGCAGCTGCAGAAATGAATCCAGAGCATTTCATTTTCAGAAGCTTTGGGAGAAGTATTGAAAACTATGCCATGAATTGTTTTTGTCACATCTAATACATTATGCTTTAAATGACCAGAAACAAACTTTTCAAGAAGTTATCATATAGAGGGTACAGTGTAATAATGAACTGGTGTGGCCTGAAACTTAGTTTGATGAGGAGCTGCGGACAACACATTGTAAGTACATTTATCACAAACTGCCACAGATGATAAAGTAAATAACTTGCTACTCCTTTGCTTATTGGTAACAATGCTAAACTGCATTTTCACATAGATAAGAAAGATACTCTCCCAGTTAAATATTTTTTCTTGGATATTCATTAATATGAAGTATTTTCTTTTCTTTTTTTTTTTTTTTTTTTTTTTAATTAATTTCATTCCTTCCTCTTAGAAAAAGCTAAGTGCTTGAAGTACTCCGGCTTCATCCCCCATCCTTTCCCTCCAGTCTCTCTCAGCCTGTGCAATTTCTGGAAGTATTAGTGGCTAGCTAGAGTAATCTGTAGAGATTTCTTCCCAGTTTACTCCGTCACAATTCAATATGCAAGCAACAGCTAAAGGGACAGTTGTGAGATTCAGGAAGTTCTGCCTCCTCTCAGATTCACACATGTAGCTCCCAGTCAGCCAGTCATCTTCACCTTACCCTTGTTTCTTCCATGAAAAGCATTTCCACATTGCTGAGGGATTTTTTCTCAGGGTATGATGTAGTCTGAGCCCTACAGCAGAAAGAAATTTACATCTGCCTGAAGAACATTTGACCTTCTCCATGTTAAAGCCCTGTAAAGTGTGAAAAAAAGGCCACAGAAATATCTGATTTCTCTTGCTCTTGTCTGTAAGGAAGACCTCTTTGTTCACCTTCTTATCTCCTGTTAGATGAATATGGCTGTAAATAAGAATTCAAAAATCTGAAATTAGTGTATTTACGTTGACATATGGGCACTGTTGTTCTAAAGGGACTTTGCTCAGATTTCACAGAGACATATTAAAAACTGTTATGCTTAATTTATTTTGATCAAGTTCTTCTTCTGCAGGTGCATTTATTAGTCTATAAATACCTTCTAACAAGAAAATACAAGACTTCAATGGCCTTGCGTGTTCCAGTAGAAAGTGGTGAATATGACTAGGAGGATCCACAGGAGATACTGGCATTTTATGGAAAAAGGCTAAATTCCTTCCGCATGGGTCATAAGAAAACAATCACAGTCTCATGACATCAAGCTTAAAGCCCAGTAGAGACTATTAAATCATCTAATATGACTTCTCGTATATCACATCCCTTTAAACTTTTTTTCAGTTACACCTATAACAAATCCAAACAATCATGCTTAACAAAAACATCTACAAGAGAGACCTGAAGATATATGTTGGGTGGGTCATTCCCTACTTGTGTTAGTGCAAGCCAGGAGGACCGCTGAACTTTGAAGTGTAGGCAGCCAGCTGTGAGGGAGAGGGAAACCAGGAACACCACCAATGGCTGCCTCTGATTGGGATTTTGTTTTATTGCTCTCACCAAAGCTATTCCAATTCTACCATATAACTTTACAGTTAGTTAACCTCAATGCTAAACCTTTCTGCCAAAGTTCTCATTTAAATTATTTCTGAATTCAACTCACACCCAGTCATTCTTTTTTTTTTTTTTCTCTTCAGTGTAAGGGTTTTCCAGACATGTGATTTTTTTCCAGTATTTCAAGATTAATTACAAATTATTATAATTGGACTATGAGTGCAATAGGATACCTTTAAAAATACCCAAAGATATACCTTTGTGCTCATGTCATTTAGGTCAGAATATTTAAAATGTTTATTCCTGCTAGACTATTTCTTCATTTGCCAATGGATTAGGAAGTACAGAATAAAAATAATACTTATTGAACATTTGTTTTTTTTGCTTTCTGTATCACTACTGACTCCAAGGAAATGCAGACAATTCACAAACTAGGGCTCCTGCTGGGAGTAGTGTAGTTCTTGTACCATAGTTACTCACTTATGTCAGCAAATTTGAGGTAGCCCTGCAAAGAAGTTATCTAAAAGCACAGGTGAATTACTTGAATCAATAGTCAGAAGTATTCTGCCATCCAAATGTCGCATGCAGAAGGGAGATTTCCTTGACCCTTGGTATTCGATTTGTCTGTCACTGCTCCAGGAAAGCTGAGACCCTTGTGACTGATCATCTGTCTGGGTCCCTTTATGGGGATCCTTCACTGAGCAGTCCCCTGGATACAGGGGGTCTGGATCCAAGGGTGGTTTGACTGACTTGTTTGGGGGGACACACCAACAGCATAATGGAGACCCCTTAGTAGGTCCTTCCACTTTATTTGGATGTGTTGCCCACTGCTGGCAACTGATAATGCCTGTGAAGGACTTGCACTAACAGTTTATGGAATAACACCCTTTGTTAATATAAAAATGTGACAGGTTAAGGTTTGAGGATTGCCGGCGATAGTATCTGACTGCAAAAATGTATTCAAAGCAATGCACAGAAAAGCCCCAATACCTAATAAAAGTATTCAGTGTGCATAGACTGGTTCTTACCAAATAGGCAAGAACCTATTTTTCTAATAGGTTCTATTGTTTTTTTAATAATAGAAAAATTGGTATTTTCCGTGGAGGAGAAAAGAGGTTCAGCCCATTTACTGATCCCAGTTGTTACAATGGAGTCTTTCCTAACTTTTCTCCATTATCAACCTCCTTTTATACTATTTCTTTAGGTGGAGCTTGAGGGACTCTAGTCATACCTACCTTCATTACTGGTTGGTATAAAAATCTCATGCTTCACTCTTAAAGATACAGCTAATAAAATATAGAGCACATGCTCAGTGAAGGGGGTGGGTAACTTTGGGATGGAAGTGTGTTATTATTACAGTTAGGTTTGTACTTCCATCCAGGGAATAGTACCTGCATTTTACCTTATAACTCCTGTACCACTATAACTTCTACTGGGATATGAATACAACATCTCAGTTTCCTCTCATTTTACTCCTAGTCATCTCTCCACTTCAAGTTTAGAATAATACAAGATAACATAACCATACCAAGAATGTCATAATGACAGCTCAGCTCCTTGGAAAAATAATACCTACATGCAGCTTTGTCTCATCTCACCACTTTGAATGGTCATTTTTTCCTGCTTACTGGAGTGACAAGGTCACAACCAAACAATAAATAGGATAGGTTCAGAATCCAGTACATAATTTAATAAGGGAAATAATGCACCTTTTTGATGATTACATTTACCAATCAATACTCATACAATTTTTTTCCTTTTTGCTATCAAAAATAATGTGTTAAGACAATTTTGTGTAGTGGTTTCTCATTGTGCAAATTTGGTGAACCAGGCAATTCCACAAATCTGGCAGGTTTTAGGCTTTAGAATTGTCTCAGTGTTTAAAGTATTATTGGTATTAAACATCGTGCTGAATTCATCAGTTCTCATCCTTCATCAGAGCTATTCACCATATAGGATGATGACAAAAAGACAACAGAGTGAAAGCTATTAGCTCAGTAAGAGGAACCAAGTATGTGCTTGTCCTTAAAAGGAGGAATAGCAGTAGCTAATGTGTTACGAGAACTGATAAAAGCAATTGGTGATCAGAGCTGATCTCATGTGAGAAATTTGCACTGATGTCAGGATAGTCAGAGAAATAAGGGGACAAAGGTAATCTTTTTGCCCTCAACAAAGAAAAGACAGCAATAACAATGTGTTATTACAGTCATAACAACTTCCAGATTCTGCCTTAGAACAAAGTCCTTGTCCAGATGATGAAGGATCACATGAAGTTAAAGGGCAGATTCAGAGAGAAGAAAGGCGCGTATGACCTAATCACAACCATGTGTAACATCACTGATAAAAGGAGGATAGTGCAGTCCTACGTTGGTCATATGTTCAGTTTCTCAATAATTTTGACACCATCTGATGTGACCAGCTCTAGATTTCCAGATGTAGAAACTCTAACCCATCTCATTGAACTCTTCACGAGTTTCTGTCAGCAGCCAGAGAGAAGAGTGTGAGTAGCCACATGCTGCAGCAATTGGTTTTCTCTTAGCCAGAGGGTGAGACAAGGATTCAGCATGTAGGCAATAGTTCCAGGAAAAGGGGGGAAAATATTTGGAAGAACAGAAATGCCTTAGCCTGGTATTGTCTGACACGTCTAAAACAACTTCAGATGCACCAGTGAAAGGACAGACTTTGCTTCTACTACTTCTCCAATATAATGAAGTTGAAGGAAGTTAAAAATACACTAGTGGGGAATGTAGCTTGCTTTGAAGTCATGGAAGTGAAGGGAAATTAAATGGGCGAGTTTATTGGCTCATCAAAATAGGAGGCAGGCAAAAATCCCTGTTAATGGTCTAGTTGTACACAGAGTGAATGACTGTAATTATTAAGGATCAGAAACATTTTGCCAGTTAAGAATATTTCATTTTGTTGCGGACTCCATCATAAAAAATGTGAAAGATGTTCGCATCTTTGACTGCTTATACTTCTAGAAACTTAAAGGTGTGAACTTTGTTTCCTAATCTGGCAATATATATTAATAATGGGAAGTTAACTGCTGTTGACAGCACAGCTGCAGCATTTGGAATGTCAAATTGCTGTTGGGACTTGAAATGTAGTTTACAAAATTTCTGTCATAGTGTCATAGAGAATAAATTGCTTTGTCTTATTTTATTCTCTCATTCATTTTTGAATTTACCAGAACTTTTCATTCTAGTGGTTAAGGACCAAAAATAAAGAGGGATAATTAGTGCATTTAGCATGAGGGACCATTCCACTAAGACTTCTGGCACGATCTCTTTCTTCCCCCGGTTCTCTGTCCTTCTTTGTGAGAATTCAATTTGATGTAAGATGTCTTCAGTGGGCTTTTCCTACAGAACCATGTGCTCCAGAGTGCTGCCTATCCTCTGAGGCAGGGCTGGGTGTATTTTTCTGTGGATATCAGCAGGTGTTTCTCCACTGCTCTACACAGCACAGCCTGTTCTTGGAAGGGCTGGCTCTTGCAGGTGTTGGCAAACAGTAAAAAACTTCCTTCCTTTAGGCAAACCATGACCTTTTTCATGTAAGTTGGTAGAGGCTGTAGAGGAAAGAACATTGCCCATGTACAGCCTGAAATGCAGGATAGAGTTGTGAGTTCAAATTTTCTCTCTTCTGGTCCTCTTGTCCTTTGCATACAAATTTGAGGAGATGGTGCTACCACTTCATGACTGTGGAACTTTGCCAATGTTCAGAGATTTTCTGGGAATACAGGATATATGAAATAATTCACTTAGCTCTCCAACCTGAGGTGGGAAATTTTGCTGCTCACTCGTTTGTATTCTTGAAATATGGGAGCTGAAAAGCTAGGGGAGTGGGGTATAATTGAAAGTGCCTGAGGCCTCAGTTGAAAAAATTACAGTATCAATCACAGAATGCAGTAGGGTTTTTTTTTTATTATTTTGCTTTGATTGTTGTTGTTAACTGTACTGCATTTTGTATTGGCTTTGATGATTTACAATTCTAAGAATTCAGTATAAAAATGAGATTATCTATTATGAAATGTATCTAAAATCAGGGAATTAATTAATGAAGTATTTCAATGCATTCTAAATCAAACTGATTTGTGGGTATGAAGTAAATATGAATAAAATATGAAGTTTGAAAACTTCATTAAACAACTTTTTCTTTATTTCTGTTCCCAAATCAAGAATAATTTTCCTCTGGTTACCTTTGAGAACTCATGGGATAACAGGAGTGTCACTGGTGTAATTTGAAAATTCACAGGAGTTATATTAAAACATTACATTATTTAATTGACTAAACAATAAAAAGACACTGTATTGTGGAGGGTACTTTCTACTTGAGAAAGACATGAAAAAGATATGGTATATTTTCCTGCTCTAGTGGCACAATTAACTACCATGAATCCTATGAGGCAGACAAGAAATACTTTAAATTATATTCATCCTTCTCAGATATGATATCTTATACTAGTAAATCCTATTGATCCAGCATTATCATTGGCTCATAGAATGATAGAATGGTTTGGGTTGGAAGGGAGCTCTAAAGGTCATCTAGTCAACCCCCCTGCAGTGAGAAGGCATGTCTTCCATGAGATCATATTGGCCAGAGCCCTGTCCACCTTGACCTTGAAAGTTTCCAGGGATGGAGTATCTACCACCACTTTGGGCAAACTGTTCCAGTGTTTCTCTACTTTGATGTCAAAAAATTTCTTCCTTAGATCTAGTTAATCATACCCTTTTTTACTTTAAAAACATCATCCCTTTTCCTACAGCAACAGGCCTGGCTAAAACATTTGTCCTAATTTTTCTTATAAGTCCTCTTTAAATATTCAAAATACACAATCTGGTCTCTCCAGAGCCTTCTTTTCTCCATGCTGAGCAGCCCTAATTCCCTCAGCCTGTGTTCATAAGGGACTTGTTGCAGCCCTCTGATGCTCTTTGTGATGCTCCTCTGGACCTGCTCCAACAGGTCCAGGTCCTTCTTATGTTGGTATCTCCAGAACTGGATCTCCAGGTGGGATCTCACCAGGGTGGAGTACAAGGAGTGAATCACCTCTCTTGACCTGCTGACCACACTTCTTTTGATGCAGCCCAGGATCCAGTTGTTTCTCGGGGCTGAGAGTGCACGTTGCCAGATCCTGTGCAGTCTCTCACCCACCAGCATCCCCAAGTCCTTCTTGGCAGGGCTGCTCTTGATCTTTAATGATCCTGGGTGTTAACCCAAATCAAGTGTAGACCTTGCACTTAGTCTTGTTGAACCTCACGAGGTTCCCATGACCCCATAGCATTTTAGGGTTATTCTTATATTTTATTCTCTTATTCTTTACTCTAAATTGTCCATTAACCTGGATAACAGATAACTGGATAAACAGTTGCCTCAAAAGAAGATTCTTACCTGAGATAAAACTTGTACATTGCCATTCACAGTGGGTGAAATCAGATTATTCTTATTTCTCATAGTTTAACTAAATTACATGATGTTTTCCTTTTTCTCATGCATTTCGAACTCTCTGGGTTTTGAATGTCGGTAAGTGGGTGAACAAAATCAGTTTTGTTGACTCAAATATTTTCCTAATTTGTAAAACCTCTGAGTAGAACTGTTAAACTGATGACCTGGTATTTTTCTTCAGAGTCTTGTTTTCCCGTGCTATTTAGATGAGGAATTTAAATAGCTATAATGACAATATACATATATATATTCATTATTTTTCTCCTCTGCACCATTAGAGCCTCCAGACAACATCCATTTTTTATTCTTTATCTCTAAAACGAAAATGTTATTTTAAGTCTCTTAACATGTCTACATTCTGCCATTTCATTTGTAGATCCAAAAATTTCATAGCCCAGCATATGAGGCAAAATAAGTAAAAAACTGAGCAAAATTGTTCTTTAGGTCAATAGAAAAATGTAAAGACTCACTTCTATATGTTTTGTAACTTGATCCAATACTGTATATTTTTAAAAAATAAGGGCATTTGCGCTTTTTAAGAGAGTATGGATGAAATCCCTCTGCTCTTACATGTGTTTGAATTAGTCACTCGAGTCTCTTTTCATAGTCAATAGAGAGAATTAAATAAATAATTTTAAAGTGAGGGTTTTTAAAGAAAATTCAGATGAACTGACCTCTGATACAAACTAACAAAATAGAAGAAAATAATTTTTAAGTTTAATTTAAAAATTGAGATATTCTTTCTATTTTATGTATTATGTTACTCCTGGCATGCATTTCCTGTTTATAGCTCAGCTGTCAGTATTTTCCCACTGGACATTTTACTTCAGAATGAAGACTGCACTTATCTCCTTAGATACAAATTTCAGAAAGTTTTATTTCAAGATATTACTTCAAATAAGAATTATGTTTCCAATTGCATCTCTGCCTTCAGACTCTTTGTCTAGTTAAATTGGGCTCTAAAAATCATGAAACCCACTTCACTGAAAGAAGAAACAGATTCCCTTTCTTAGATATGTCTGGGGTTGGTTGGATGAATGATGCCATACATTTGATTCAAACCTGCTACTCTTTGACTAGCAAATGAAAATGAGACAAACTACGACAAACACATAAGTGCTTCTGAGCATGAAACTCTCTTGGGTCAGGCTTAGGAGTAGCACAAGGAGGAAATCAAACCAAGAAATTACAAGTGCATACTCCCCACTAATAATATGGCTGTCAGTTTTCAACACCTAATTAGTGGTGTGAGATCCAAATATTTTTTTCAATAATACTCTCTAGTCCCCGCAAGGTAAAAACTATCACTTTATAAGAGCATGTTATTGTCAAAAAACTTAAGCTCTTCATGTACTTCAAAAGATATTTTTTGTCTACTTGCCTCAAAATACTGACAGCAACAGCTTTCCAGGACTAACAAAGCATAGTATTAGGCTCAGCTGTTTAATCAGAAAATCATAAAGATTGTTGTTGTGAAAAAGAAACTCACTCCAGATTTGCATGAGTTTTTGGAGCAGCCACATCTTGCATAATGCTGTGAAAAACCTACTTGACACACAGCAAAACTGAATGGCCAGAACACAAGTGAAGGACAAAATGGCCATTCTTATCACACTTGTTGCCTTCAAGAAATCTTGAATGTCAGCAACAGAATAGCATTGTTCTACTCTTGTTTTATACTTGCTTTGATTAAGGAATGCCATCCTTTCAGCTTTAGAACAATTCTTACCATATTTTTCGCATGACCAATCTTAAGTTTAATACTAAATATAAGTCTTTACATTTAACCAGTTGGGTGATCTCCTTTTCCACTGATAATGTCAAATTAAAAACAAAAGAATATTTGTGAACATAGGTTGAAGTTTGTATTCATATCAATGTTTGAAAATCATTCATAAAATTTATATTTTGAGACATGGTAATATTTCTTATTTTTTATACTCAATCTGAAAATACATTTTTATACTCATGCAAAATTATTATCGTTATTATTCAAATTCCATTGCTAAAAGTGTCAAGCATTCTGATCATTGTTTTGGTGTCAATTAATCCATGTTTATTACAGTGAAAGATTCAAAAATAACAACTATTCTGTAGTATTTCCAACTTTGACTAGATTAACTATAAATTCTCTAACATTTCAAGCTTGTGTCTATTTTACTATTTTGAAACTTTAAGTTTATTTCAAATTTTCAGTATGGTAAATGAGTACCAAGGACTTCAAATGCAAACTACATTAGCCACACATATAGCTCATCAGATTAAAAATTAAACATTATGCACTGCTGAAACTGTCAACAAAGATGCGGTGCCTTTGAGTTCTACAGTAATTCCTCTTGATGTCATCAGTGTTGCAAGAAGGTGAGTTTCTTACAAACAAAAACTAAATCAGAACAAAACAGAATTACCTGTTTATAAACTCATATATATTTGTCTCTAGGCAGAATGACATTGCAAAGCATTACACATAATGTTAATAAAAATGACAGTTTTATATGTAACAAAAGTAGTAAACTTTAGGCATACCAAGTCTAATTAACTCACTGAGAGTTTAGATGGCAACTTTTTTGTTCCTTTATCATTTTGCTTCCTCTCAATGACAATTTAACTTATTGAGCCTCTGAATATTTTCTTCACAATTCAGGAAATAGTCACAACCTAAATATGCAGTGCCAGTAGAAGCAAGTGTAGACAGCATTTTTCTCACAGTAGAAATAATTTATACAGTGTCAGGGTCTCCATGTAAAAATATTTTTAAAAATGTTTACAGTTACACTTATCAATTATCCTGAATTCTTGTCCATATCTTTCTTTGAAACAAGGTTTAGAGTTGCAGCTCAGCAGCTTGCCAAATTTCTGGGCTATTGAAAGTTTTCCAATCTTAACTGCATGGACATCAGTCCCACTGACCTTTGAAGGGCTAAACATGATGCAAAAGAAAATTTCTTTGCATAAATATCCTTTTTTTCTTTCTCTTATCTGTTGTTTCCACAGAGAATTGCTCTGGCTACCACACCGCTTTTCCTGATTCAAAAGGGTGAGGAAGTGGGATATGATTAGGAAATACAGGAATTAGTAGAAGAAAGGAGGGAAAGGCTAAAAAATGATTGAAGGAAAAAAAGACTAAGGGAGAGACAAAGAAATTAATAAAATGAAACTAAGATTCATTAAATCAAGAAAAAGAGGATCAGGGAAAGGGTGCAACTGGTATTAACAGAAAAACAAGAAGTAAAATCTCATGCTATGAAATTCAATCTCTTTTTCAAG
>WEZZ01012329.1:5922-25313 GCA_013400585.1 Chloropsis cyanopogon | reverse complement strand
GAAGGGGAAGGGAAGCTGTAGTGCCTTCTCAGCAAGGTGAAAACAATGAATGCTGAAGTGGCCACATCCTTTATGCCTCCCAACCCATGTGCCAAATATTACTGGAACACTTCTATTTTATCCCCATGGTTTCTTTAAGGAACTTTTCAGAGCCTTTTTATCTTGTTTAATTCCAAAAAATGAACTCTAGATGGTGCCAGGCAGTACAATTGATGCCTGTGCATGACGGGGCGGAAGGGCTGGATCATGGAAAGATTCTGTGACATCCCACCTAAACTTACTTCAGGTTTTCAGGCCTTGAGCTTCAAGTGTTGAGAGTTGAAAGAGGATTCACACTCCATGAAGAGACTACAGAGGTAACAGCTACTCCAATTCCTCCCTTGCAGCATGCACACACAAGCACAGAGCACATCTTGGCTCTGGCTGTGCTAGTGAAAACCTGCCATTCATGCAGGCAACTCCAAGGGACAATTATCACAATAATGGACCCGCTTGCTGGCTTTGTACCGTGCTTGGTATTGATCCGTACCTGTAACACTGCACAAGATGAAGGACTGCTTCCAATATTTTCATCTTTTCTAATGGAGAAAATTACATCATGAATTATTCATTCTTGTAGGCCCCAGGGTTTTGGTTTTGTTTTGCTGTTGTTGTTGTTGTTTAGTAAAAACTGCATATTTCTTTAGTCTCACCTCTTGAAAACAAAACGTTTTTCTCCAATTTCTCTTAAAAACAAAGAAAATAGTATGGAGGAAAAAATGGATGGGGGGGACTTTGTATTTTTTACAAGATGATAGATTGTATATTAATTTTAAATTTAGCAGAACTCTGGTTGTTCAAAGAAATTTCTCTAAAATGACCTGTAAGTTTACAGGGACAACCACCTAGCTGGTGTTCTGAACATAGTGCAAACTGACCAGCACAGAGTGATGCTGCAAATCCAAATGCATTTCTTTTTTTTTTATCCAGACCTACTCTTTTGTGCCTGGATATAGAATTTGGGGGTTTTTTCACATATTCGTTTTGAAGGTGGAGTCCACCATGCTTAAAAAAACTGGGAAGAGAAGAATTCCTGATTCTAGTTCAAGATTATATTGCCAAGAAGAGTATTACTGCAACTGTTTTGCACTTTGTGTGTTGTCTGTTAAAAGGATTGCAGAGCTCTTACAAGTGATATATCAGATACTTTTCCTATCTGGCTATGACAGTCCTTTATTATTTTAATCACCCTACATGTTAAATGAGAGATTTTTTTTTTTTCCTGTATTGGTAAATAGAGGAATAAAATGTGACAACATTCAGCAAGGATCCTGAGGTCACTGATCTGTTTCCTACCTGTGCAGGGTGGAATGAGAACTTGTGAGATACCTGAAGCTCCTCTCAGTACTGTTAAATTTCAGGTTGACACAATTTTAACTGGTGATAGTGAACCACCTGATGGAAACACAGAACACAGAATGCTATGCAAAATGCAGCCTCTGATGGAGGGATGAAAGAGCAGCAGTAGTTTTGTAGAGAGAGAGAATACAAGTCTTCCAATCCACAGGAGATAGTTTCTCATGAGAAAGTAATAAACTTCCTTGAAGAGTATTGGCAAAGAAATCAGGAACTAAAACTGGAGTAAGGACGGTCTAGGAGAGAAATTAAGGAGAAATGTAAGATGTAATTACTTAGAGTCTTTGGATTGCTGTTTCTGGAGGAAAGTGAGGAGCCTCACTCTATGATGTCTTGAAATACCCTCCAGCCTTCTCTGTCACAATTGCAGTTTGTGAAGATGGTATTATTGCTCTACAATCAGGAAAATAACTAGTTACATAGCTTTCCATAAGGCTCAATAAGCAGCTGTTTTGGGGTTTGCTTTTTTTCTGCAGAAACTTGATAGTTTTGCTTATCAACAAAAAACAAGGTAAAAATTCAGTCCCACCTCACCACTTCACTGCAGGCCAAAGAAAAGTCAGCAAATAAACAGACAAGCCTGTAGACATTCCAGTCTATAGCATGGGGCCTAGTGTTGCTCCATCTGTTTCCCACAACTAAAGACCCAAAAGTCCTGAGAAGCAGAGTGATGACTGGAAATATTAAAAGAGATCTCTGGAGATCATGTATGTGCTCCTCAGGAAAGTTCATTAACAGGAGTGTGCTTCCCACTTTTGGGTCCTGGTCCTCCTCTCTTTCCACACAGATGGAAATAAATCTGGATGGGATACAGATAAAGTGAGTGACCAAGCCGGACAAATTTCAAATGCTTGCATTGTACTCTGGACAAAGCGGGCAGAACATCATCTCCTCGGAGAGCCTGACAAAGTAACACTGCTGCTTCCTCATCCTGTAAACTCCAGAGCACCTTAGAGACCTGCATGAAACAGATCTCTCCTGTGAGAGGCCAGCACCCTGTCAACATGGCATTCCTCTACTGAGAAAAAAGAATCTGTAAATTTAGAGCTTTACCTCAAAACTAGCCCAACAAGAAAGAAAATACAGAGACCAAAGAAAACACAAGTCTGGTAAGCCTGTAAACCTAAATTTATAGCCTGTTTCTAAATCTGTCTTAAGAGTGTATACCCACCAACATGCCAGTCTGGGCTTTGTGCCTGGATTTCTTTTGCATAGAGACAGACATATGGAGGAATCACACAGTAACATCCTGAGTTAGAAGGGATCCACAGGGATCATCCAGTCCAACTCCTGGCCCTGTACAGGACACCCCAACAATTCCAGCCTGTGCCTGACAGTGGTGTCTAAATGCTCTTGGAGCTCTGTCAGCCTCGCGGCCATGACCATTCCCTGGGGAACCTCTTCAGTGCCCACCACTCTCTGGGGAGAGAACCTTTTCTGACGCTGCGGCCGCCCTGACAGGCCTTGATGGCCTGAGGCTGCTCACAAGGCTAGCTCGAGCCTTCAGCCCGGCGCCTGGAGTGGCCACTCCCAAAAGGCCCGTGGCCTGCCTGGGTAGCGGTGCAGCGGGGCAGACTACGCTAGTCTGCACAGCGCTGCGGTGATGGTAGCCAGGTGCAACAACAGTGCTGAGATCCGAGACAAAGGATGGAGACAGGCCAGGTGCTCGGTGTCACAAGGAGGTTTATTTCCCTGAGGGGGACCAAAGGCAAATGGCGTCATGCTCACGGTTGCACCAACTTAAATACAGGGGTGGGACCCACAGAACGGATCAATCACAACACAACGGGGGAGTAACCAAGGGCGGGACATTACATTACATAAACCAATTGGGGTTACAGAGGGAGGTAGTCAACACAATACAAGCAATGATTTGAGGGGAAATCCACAATTGACACAGAACAACCTAGAAATAGAGGACGGGTTTACAATTATGGATGGGGAGAGGAGGCAGGGTTTCCCTGACAGGCAGGGAAGGTTCTAGGAAAAGGGGCTGACCCAGGAATGAGGGACAGGTCTGGGGGAGGTTCACAAGTTGGGCAAAATCATGATAAAGGGGGTTCACAGAACTGGAATAGACATTTACCAACAACATAACAAAACTAACAAATTTGCACTACCAAACTTTTCCTTATATCCAGCCTAAATCTCTCCTAACACAGCTCCAGCCATTTCCATTCCTGTCACTGGTCACCACAGAGAAGACATCAGTGCTGCCCCTCATGAGGAAGTTGTAGACTATAATGAGGTCTACCCTCAGTCTCACAGAAGCTGATAAAAGCTCAGGTCTTCCCTGTTTCAGATACTCTCACATCTACAGAATGCATCTTTAATGATGGAAAACCCCCAGCATCTTATCCTACAGCCATGAGTGTGTTCAGTCTAGAGCTAAATTAGAGATGCATTTGAAAAAAAATAATTTAAATACCCTCCGACCTAAGCTGTGTAGCTGGTTTTGACAGATAGACTCTCAGTTTATTTAATATCCCTTTTTCTCCTGGTACAAAATCTGTGTGAGATGGCACCATTGACTGTATATAAATGTAATATTTGTCCAGGGTAAGTCACTTCAGGGAAAGTTCTTCTTCAGAAACCACAGCACTGCTCTCATTGTGCACCCTTTATCATGCACCCCAAAAAATGATACAGAAATCATGGAAGGAGAGTGTGTGTTACCAACATATTGATAGGAGGGAACAAAAAAGAGCCATTTAGCTGCAGAGTTAACTTTCTGGCCCAACAGAAAGTGCATGAATTTCTGTTAACTTCTCTCGCTCCCAATTCTAGTCCATTCTACTGCTGTTCATTTATTGATTGAAGGCCCTCTTAAGAGACAGAGATGGCAGAATTGCAATGAATCTGTGACAGTCTTGAGCAGATTCATCCATCATTGTCACTGACCTCGACTAGGTTATTCACTTTGTTCAGCTCAGAAATCACAAATAACGTGTTCATTTGTGCCTGTCATCATATACCCGAGACACTTGTCATGCTATAAAAACAGTACTTTTAAGAAGAAATCTTCTGTGCGATCTCATCAGAACTGTTCCTTGGTGCATATATGTCTTTCTCCTTTTTTTCTCTCCAAATGTTTTGAAACGAGCACAAACTACAAATACAGTGAAACTGGCAGTTCAAAAAAAGGTTACTGTTCTCAAAACATAAAGAGGATGATGATACTTCAGTAAATACTGTATTTTGTAGCTTAAAGCATCATTTAGAAGTAATTCCTTCATAACATCTCATGCCAGGAAATCAGTTCAGCAAAAGCTATTTTCAGCTGATAACTCTGAAATAAGACATCAGAAATTACACTCTAAGTTCAAAAGCCCAATAAAGGTAAAAAGATAGATTCATGTGGAGCTGGTCCAAACATTTTGGCTGTATTTGTGGTTTTTGTTTTTGAAAAATGCCACTGAGGAGCAAAAGTCTTATTTTTTGTTAGACCAAATGACTTCAAAGATAAATAAATAAACAGATTCTACTTTTATTTTTCGGCCAGACTACTACCCCAGCAGGCTAATTGGGCATGCAACCTTGCTTTGTTTCTAGCCATCAGCATTGAATCTTTAGAAAGATAATTTTTTATTGCAAGCTATTTACCGCTTAAAACTGTCTTAGCTTTGCAATCCTGTGTCCTCCTTCGCAAAGCAGAAAATGGAAAATCTCAATGGATTAAATGCTCTATTTGCTCTCCATATCAATATGTCATAAGTGAATTACACTGACCATGTTACCCCCCTCCTGCTCATTGTGCAGACAGACAAGCAGGAGCAGGTCAATACTCATCCCCCATAAAGATGTGCACCAAGCAACGCTGATGTTACCTGGACCTTGCAAGCCCAAAATTATATTATTCCTCACTTCGTTTCCTGTTATCCTTGGTCTTCCCACTCTCCCCACTTACACAGCATTAAAAATGTAACACTTCAGAAATGCAGCTTTTTAGAACCGTGGGGTTTCCAGCAGCATATTTTGAGCAGTTGGCATTTAACATCACAAGCACTGAAATAACCATCTCTTTCACTGCATTTTTCTCTGGAAATGGCAAAATCCTCAAGGACACATTACTCTCCACAGTTTTCAGATGGGGAAAATGAGGCATCCGTGGAAGTGAGGTTCAGCAGCTCTGGAAGGTGATGAAGTTGAAGGAAAACTGCAGCACCCCCCGCTTCTGCCCCAGCACTCTCTGCTTTGTCTTGGCTCCTCAAAGGCACAGCAAGGGTGACTTTTCTTTCCTGAGGTGGAGCCTCACTGGAGCATTTGGTGTACAAATAATGAAGAGCCCTGAGCACCAGCCTTATTTGGAAGAAGTAAAAATGGTCCTTTCTCCAAACTAGCAGTTTTGGGGAAAACTGGATGAGACTGAGACCACTTTCCTGAAGACACTCCCTGCCTACCGTAAGCAAAAAACTCATCGAGACTCTCCTATGTTTTTTCCCTTTGTTCTGTCTCAGTGTGCCAAGCAAGGGGACTTTCTTCTGGGATCTCAGAGTCTGGTATTGCAGCTCCGCTCCCTCGTCCGGGGCAACTCCCTGGGATTTGGGAGCTGCCCTCTCCCCGGCTAGCAGGAGGGAGCTGGACGGATTGGGGCACTGTCCCGGAGATAGCTAGATGGAACGAGCTAAAACCAGGACTGCACCTCGTGGGTCCGAGAATCGGGACAGGAACGTCGCCACAACGATGAAGAAAGGCTACAAGGCTGCTTTTGCTGGAGGCCAACTTCCTTTATTTCCCCCTGTGTCGGGAATACCAACACAGGGTTCAACTCTGGTCGCTGGAGCTCGGGCAAGAGCCTCGAGAGAGCTCTTGCATCATCTTATAAAGGGCAGGGGCGGTGCAGCGCCCAACCAATGAAACCTTGGACAGGGGGTGGGGAAAGGATAAAAGACAGGAATTTGCCCCAATTAGGGGAAGGGAAAGGAGGAGACAACCGAGGAGGCCCTATCAGAGTCCGAGTTGCATGGAAGTTTCTAGGGAACGGGGAAGGGTTTCAGGGATTGACAGGGGAAGGGTAGGAGGGGAAAAGGGGATTGACAACCGACCGAGGGGTGGTGACAGAACTGGGTAGAAGGAAGGGATCAACTTGGAGTTAGGGATAGGGGGATACAGGGCAAACCATTCTAACTAACAATAACTTTCTAATTGTCCTAAAAACGCCACCCAACATCTCCCCCTTTTTGTTTAAAAAAGAAAGGAGAAAAACACAGTCCAAACAGCGGGTGGTCAAAACAGAGTTCTTAAACAACGTCCAATGAAGAGAGGCTTGCTGGAATGGAAAGATCATCCTCTTCTTCATTGGTGGGGAGGAAGACACTCGATCCCGGTTCAACATCGGCTCCCTCATCAAGTTGGCACAGAGGAAGATCTTCACAAGCTGGGTCGGTGTTTTCCTCAGGGGGCGCGTTGGTAGAAACAACCTCTGCGCGGAGGACATGTGGTGATGATGGCTGGTGAGAGGTTCCCTTAGCGATGGCACTTAGCAAAATTCTCTTGGTGATGACAAAGCCTATGGCTAATAAAAATACAACTAACATAAGTAAAAGAACAGTTTTTATGACAGAAGTCCAAAGGCCAGAAAGACCCAACCCGGAAAACAGGTGGGACAACCAGTCCCCCGTTTCCACCTTTAAATCTTGAACTAAAGAGTGTAATTTGTCGATCTGCACCCGCACAACCCCAGCCCGACTGGACAGGTTCATGCAGCAGAGACCCTCAAATTCCTCGCAGCGGTGGTGATGTAGCAACAGGAGAAAGTCTATGGCAGCGCGATTTTGTAGCGTTGCCTGCCTCGTTACCTCCTCGTCTGCAAGGAGGTCGGCTAGGGCGGCTGACGTGACGTTCGCTTGTTTGGCCGCCCAACACTCCAAAGAGCCTAATTCTTTGAGGGCCTGAGCCGCAGCGTACCAGGGCAAAAATGCCGAGGCCAAGGCCCGCTGCGTGTAGCTCCAGTGGTCAATTTCAGAGCTACAGTTTGATGGCAACTGGCTCAGGTCTCTCCGATTTCTGGCCAAATTTTCTAATTTGGAAGCCTCAAGCCAATTGGTAGAATTCACTTTCCTTTGCCAATCCATCAATTTCGTTTTGTTGGGCGCAAACAAGCCCAGCCGGCCTAGCGTGCAAGGTCCTCCTTGTATACGGGAGGGGATTCCCGCCCAAGCAACCCGCCCACAAATCAGAAAAACCCCTTGAGGTAACTTAAGTGGAAGATCTTTAACGGATGGTGCTAAAGGGTATTGCAAGGTGTCCTTGCACCATTTACTAGCTTTATAGTTATCCTCAGTTTGTGTAATGTTGATCAAATGTGATGTTAACAGTGGATATTTATAATTAAACTGAACACAAAGGGGTGCTTGGGCTGAACTCAACAAGTTAAATTCTTGGGGTGGGCGAGGTGTCGCCACCAGGTGGGGTGCCCACTTGTCCCACTTAGCGAAGGGATTCTTAGAAGGGACTGATTTAAAAGATGGGTCAACTAAGGAAATATTCAACAGAGAAGAAGGAAACTCATTTAAAGAAAAAGGGAATCCCACGAGGCAGGTGGCCATAGGGTCTCCTGCCGCTGCGAGGGATAGACATATGCTATCTTGTCCCACTGCCTCTGCCAGAACCTGCCAGACATTTTGCGCGGGCTGGGGCACAATCCAACCCGATGTGGATGTCAGCAGCGTCAGGTAGATGATGAAGAGTGCGGGCACAGTCATGGTTTCCGGTGGAGTGTGGGTCTGAAAGCAAATGGAAAAGAACAAAGGTAAGTAACTTAAGTAATGAAGGAGAGTCACAAGGGAGACGGTGAAGAGTCCTGGCTCGGAGGAGGCGGCGTAGGTGTTTTTGACCTGTGAAGGGTTTCACCCACTTGGACGGGACCCATTTGGGTCCCGCCGGCGTGTCAACGCAGGCATAGCCTCGTCCCCAGGCCAAGAGGCCATAGGGCCCCTTCACCTGCCAGGTCTCTGGATCCTGGATCATAACAGGCGGCTTCTCCTTTAGACCCGACTCGCTGGCTCCAGGAGTCGGAGTCTGAAGGGCTTGCAGACATCCTCAGTTGTCAAAATAGGTTTGCAACCCTGCGAGAGAAAGAGATTTTGCTCACCGTCATGATCCGAGACCCGATCGCCCAAGTCCTCCCCGGACCGGCCCCGCACCGCAACTGTAAAATCTCCCTGTGACTCCCCCTTTTTGTTTAAAACAACTGAAAGGGGAGTGCCAAAGGGAACCTCTGTATTTTGGTCCTCACGCGCAAGAGGCACGCGCTCTATCACATGTTTTTTGGCTGCTGACTGTTGTCAGTAGCCTGGGCCGTTGGTAGATGGCCCTGTAAAGTCCCCTGGGTAGCTCTGTCCCTGGTCTTGTGGGGACAGTTGACTGCCCAGTGTCCCAGTTCCCCACAATAAAAACACGGATGTCGCGGAGACTTTATGGATGATGGTTGATGACGTGCAGGCTGACGCGTCCGCGACTGCTGCTGCTGCTGAAACTTTTGCTTGTGATGCGGCTGTGGGGTACGCTGGAAATTCGCGGCTGCGGCTTTAAAGGATGTGCCACGTTTCGAGGTCTGTGGGTCGTTGTCAGGGACCTTCATAGATACTCTCTTGGCACAGGCCTCCAACATGGCGTCGATGGTCGGCGCAGGATCCAGAGGGAGGGCCTGGATAACAGCTTTGCAGGGACCGTTGGCATTTTCCGCTGCAAGTTCTAAAAGAATGCCCTCTCGGGCTTGCGGGTTAGATACCTGAACCTCAATTGACTGTTGGAGTCTCTGAACAAATTTGGAATATAATTCCTGCGGGCCCTGCCTAATAGATGTGTATGGTGGCACTGGTGTGTCGGGCCGTAGCTGGTAAAAACAGGTTTCAGCAGCTTTTTTGATTTTATTTAATACTAATTGAGGGATTTCCTCAGCCTGGATGGTGCCTTCCTCCCACGCACCCTGACCCATCAAATGATCTAAAGTGATAGGTAGGTTGGAATTATCAGTTTGTGTCAAGGGATCCGCCAGTAATACCGGTAACAATTTTTCGAGTTCCCGCTTGAAGGCGCTTTTCCAAATTAAGAAGTCAGTGCTCGTTAGCAGACATGTAAACAGGTGGTAAATATCTGCGGGGACTAATGTATTTGTGGCTAATGTAGCCGTGAACAACCCTTTAAAATAACGTGAGTCCCTCCCGAACTCTTTCTGGACTTTTACTAATTCTTTTGTGTCCCCGTATGTAAATGGTTGCCATCTGGGCCTAGCTCTTCCTTGTTTATAAATGACAGGCATTGCCTGTATGGTCGGTGCCGCATCGGGCTCCCCCGCTACCTCCCTTTGTGGGGTTGCAGCGTGGGAATCCAGTCCGGGACCGTGGGAACTGTTACAAAATGGCGGATCTTCCGGAACTTCCGGAGGTAGGAGGAGGCTTGGAGGGGGTGGTGGCAGGGGAGGGGAAGGAGGTGGAGACGGGGTTGGGACCATGGGAGGAGCAGTGGGTGGGGAAAGTGTGGGAAGGGAAGTGGGAGGGGATGGGAGGGGTTTGAGGGATAGGGGTGGCGGGAGGCAAGATGGCGACGCCTCACTTGACTTCCGGTCGGGCAAGGGCAAGGATCTCCGTGAGGGAGTTGGAGAGGGAGAGGGAAAGGGAGAAGGGGATCCCGACCGGGAAGATGAGCCGCCATTTTGGGATGGGGATGGGGAACGCGAGGGACCGCCATTTCGCGAATGACGGTGGGAACACAAAGTGGAGCGGGGGCGGGCGCCGTTGCCGGTTCGGTCCCCTAAGGGCCATAGGGGACCCGCCCGAGGGCTTAAATCAGGGGTGACGGGGCGCTCGGCCTTTCGGCTACGGCTCCCCAAGGGCCATGGGGTGCCCGAGCAAGGGTTTTTCGGAGGGGAAGGGGAAGGGGTGCTGGCCTCAAGGGATGGGGCAAAAGAAACTCTACGGGATTTCGGGGTAAGGGGAGGGCGGAAAGAAGGGGAAGGAGAGCAGGTCCGGGAGGGGTGATCAGTCCCTCCCGGTTTGGGGCGTCGCTCCATTCCTGGGGAGCCGGCCCTGCCTGAACCCAGGCTGGCAGGCCGCTTCCCTGATGGGTGTTCTGCTCGCACCCGGGAATGGGCGGTTTCTGGGGACAGAGTAGAAGGGGCAAGGGAGGCAAGGGAAGACGACGGACCGTGCGGCGGGAAATTTGGAGCCGAATCAGATGCCGAATTTGAGGGAAATTGGGAGGACCAAATTTGATATTTAACAATGTGCCGGATCTGTAGGATGAGGGTCACAAATTTAGAGGGTTTGTTTTCGCCTTGTTTCGTCAATCGTAGGATTGTCCTGTATACAGTGTCCCAAAAGGGCACTGTATACAGGGCATTGTCCGGGGCCTCTGGAAATTGCCAGCCTGGGACAGCCACCGGACGAGCTTCACGAGATGCCGCTTCTCGTGTTTTACTTGGTTGCCTTTTAGAAGGCCAACTAAAATAGAAAGGGAAGCCTTCTCGGAAGTTGAGAGCTTAGAACCCATGCTGAACCTCAACCTCCTAGCCCCAGCTGCAGTGATACCACGAGCGGCTTTTTTCCCGAAAGCACGCCCGACAGGGAACAGGCGTCCCCGCTCCCCCCCGAGACACCCATGCTCCTGCCCTGTCGTCCCCGGCTCCCTTGCCGCCTGCAGCAGGCAAGGTGCCTTGTGCCCCCCCTCACGTCTGATGGGATGCGGGGCCCGTTTGGCACTCCCCCGTGAGGAGTGTGACTCACCCTTCCACTGGTGGAGTCAACGACAGGGAGAAGGTCTCGTGTGGTCCTGACTGCGAACACTGGAGCCGGCCTTTCCTCCCCTGCAGACGAGTGGGCATCCCGCTACCTGCAGGGCCACCGAGGAGCGCTGCCCGAGGGCCTGCTCCCACTCGGTGATTATGGCGACCACGCCGATGAGCTTCTCTGGCTCCCTGGACTGCGCGTACCAGGCGGCAATTCCGGGGACTCGGGGCCGTCCTTTCCGATCCTTGCACTGACGTGCAGGCGACGATCCACTCCGAATCCGCCGTTGGGCGCCACTTATTGCAGCTCCGCTCCCTCGTCCGGGGCAACTCCCTGGGATTTGGGAGCTGCCCTCTCCCTGGCTAGCAGGAGGGAGCTGGACGGATTGGGGCACTGTCCCGGAGATAGCTAGATGGAACGAGCTAAAACCAGGACTGCACCTCGTGGGTCCGAGAATCGGGACAGGAACGTCGCCACAACGATGAAGAAAGGCTACAAGGCTGCTTTTGCTGGAGGCCAACTTCCTTTATTTCCCCCTGTGTCGGGAATACCAACACAGGGTTCAACTCTGGTCGCTGGAGCTCGGGCAAGAGCCTCGAGAGAGCTCTTGCATCATCTTATAAAGGGCAGGGGGCGGCGCAGCGCCCAACCAATGAAACCTTGGACAGGGGGTGGGGAAAGGATAAAAGACAGGAATTTCCCCCAATTAGGGGAAGGGAAAGGAGGAGACAACCGAGGAGGCCCTATCAGAGTCCGAGTTGCATGGAAGTTTCTAGGGAACGGGGAAGGGTTTCAGGGATTGACAGGGGAAGGGTAGGAGGGGAAAAGGGGATTGACAACCGACCGAGGGGTGGTGACAGAACTGGGTAGAAGGAAGGGATCAACTTGGAGTTAGGGATAGGGGGATACAGGGCAAACCATTCTAACTAACAATAACTTTCTAATTGTCCTAAAAACGCCACCCAACAGTCTGGTGCAAAGACATCTTGCTCCTTTTCATCGAATAGCACACAAACCACCCTTCCCCTGCTCTTTCCCACTGGCACTGCCCAGATGTCCAGGCAGAAGGGAATGAAGCACTGTCAGATGCTACTCATTAACAGAAATACCAGCAGTGACAAGAGCCACTGATAGAACATATCCTGTGGAAAAAATGCAGAAAAATTTAACAATTTTACCAGTGTAGTTTCACCCTACACATCCTCTGCTTGGGAGGAAGTTTCACATGCACAGCCCAAAGTCTACTGACCTAAAAAAGGACAGCCCTTGAACTAAGGAAGCTCTTAGCCACCACTGTGTTGCAGCCATTGACTGAAACTGTCTCCACATGCGGATCAGGATTATATTATGCAGAATTGCTTCATCAAACCTGGAAAAATGTCAGTTGTTGCAATGAAGAACTGCTTTTTGCTGGGAAAAGAAGGCAGTCTCCTTGTGAAGGTGCCTTGTTCCTAATGCACTTTCTAATGCACTTTCTAATGCACTCTGCCCTGGTGCAGGAGCTTGTGCCTCCAGCTTCCACAGCAGCAGCTACCCGGAGGTTGAATGCTGAGCAGCCTGGATAGGGCAGCTTCCAAATTCATCCCAAATGATTTGGATCACACCGAAGTACCCAAACACATCCATTGAAGTATCTGCTGTAAATTGGAGGTGTGATGAAACAGACAATTATTATTTGGGAGTGTTGTCATTAATTGGCTTAAGTTTTGTTAAAAGTCTCAACCGTTTGTAGCCACTGATGTGGCAAGTTGGACAGAATTGCAGAAATTACAAAAATAAAACAAATTTTAAAAAATCAGCTCTGAGGAATGCAAAGTCACTCATCAAAGTCTGGATTGCCATCACATCTCAGTGAAATCCAGGAGTTTCACTGAAGGTGACAGACTGAAAGTTTTGCAAAGCTAGCTCTTGGGTGTATGGCAACTGCTGCCTGAGAACAACCTAAGAAAATTACTACCTCTGTGAAACAACTTACAAAAAAAAGGAAATAAACCACCAAAGGCGATGTAATTGAACATATGGTGTGAATCAATTCCATGATCCACACATGATTAAGAACAAGCAGGGATGCTGATGAGCATCTGAGGGCAATGGTGGGAAGAGACACACTTTCCTGGAGATATTTACATTGCATCTGAGTAGGATTTGTCAGTGCAAAAGATGTCACATGGAAATGAGACTATTTTATGGAGCAAACACAGAAATCTCTGAAGAACTGCATATAATATAATGCTTAAAGGTCTGGATCTTTGAAAGACACTTCTGGCACCATGAACTAAGCCAAAGCTGCAAGTCAGAGAACAGAAGTGCTCAGTTTCAGGGATAAGGAAAAAGCAAAGAGAAGGCCTAACACACAGCTGGTAAAAACACACTCTCACACACTCAGAGTAAAATATTGTGAAATATTCTGTATGTAACTCAACCAAATTTTAAATTGCAGGTTTTATTTTAAGACATTCATGCTTTCCAGAACGACATCTTTTTTGCAGCTGTCACTGAAGCACAAGGTCTGGTCTTAAAGGTAACAGTTGGTGTCAGATCAAAGTAGCTGCCTTTGAGCAGAGAATGAATGTTCCCCTCCTTCTGTATCTTCTCCACAGTCTGTCTTCAAAGCAGAAATCACACACATTTTCCAGCACTCCCAGGAATATGCAAAAAACTGATTACCCAAATCAAATTATCTTCCTCCCGCTTCTGCAGGTTGGGGAATAGCTCTCAAGACAAGCCATTTTACTCCGGGATTGTTTCGTTTCCCTGTCATCATTCCTCTTGTGGGACTTTGATCCCTGAACCTTTGGCTGCATTTGATACCATCTACATCACATCACTGCAACTACCAGGATGCTGATTAATTCCTTGAGTCCACATCCTCACACCAAGGGTTGGATTTGCCATTTAATCCAGCAAAATGCATCTGAGATTTGTTTTTCCCAGTGCTATGCAAAGGTGCCTAATTAGCTTTCAATACTGTGAAATGAAAAATAGAGCAAGATATTTTGTTCTGCATTTTGTGTTAATGGTTTAACCTCAGCAGCATATTTGTTCCACAAAAGCTCTGAAAAGCATACAAATTAATGACAGGATATGTACCACAAAAACCATTGCAACTTCAGCATCTAATTAGCACCATGTGGCAATATCCACACTGATATCCTGTTCACCACAATCATCTTTGCAAGACTTTATTTTCTGCTTCTAAAGTAACATTAATGAAGACAGCTGCTCTCACACTCCACACATCAAGCCATAAACATTTATCAAGGTGTGAACGGAGAGCAACACTTCTGGGTTGTCAATATTTAATCTGCACTTAAATTAAATGACAGGTCATTAGACCCCGTTCATCAAGTCAGGAGTTCAGTGCAGATGCTGAGCTGGATGTCAGGAAGCTTCTGAGCAAAGCATATGTAATCTTCTGCCACGTTTGACCACAGAAACCTCACACAGTATCTGTTTATGCACCCTTGTCCTGTGGTGACGTTATGATGCTTGCTTACGATGAAATCGTCTGTTCTGTTTATGTTAGATATTGAGTTCTGTACCTTTAAGACTGGTTTTGAGAGTGAAAGGGGAGAAGAAAGAATGCAGAATTTGTTTTCAGAGACTGCTTGCACTCCTCCACATTCTGGCTCCTGGGCTGTGTTGTCTGCGGACGGACAGACAGCGAGGCAGAGCTCTCCTGTACTTTTAGTTAGTTTTTAGCTAGCTGAGGCAGAGAACTTCCCTGGATTGTGGTTTCTTTTTCTTTGGACCCGTTCAAACCTGCTCTGGACGGAACACCCAGCAGAGCACCAGCAGCCAGCACCTGTGGCCCACCAGGCTGGGTCTGGGCCGCGGCATTTCCAGCGCTGGAGAGACTGAGAACAGACTGAGTGAGCCGAGCTACAGCCCATGGAAGGACTTTCTGAGGGTGTCATCTCTTCAGATTGGCAAGAAGTTTTATTGTTTAATATTGTTCATTTTTTTTGATGCTGGTGAATGCTTTTCCTGTGAAATAAACAGTTTTTCCCACTTTTCTCCAAGGAAGTATTCTTCCCAAACCAATAGGGGGAGGGGCTGATTGAATCTGCTTTCTAGAAGAACTCCTTCAGAGGTTCTCTTCCAAAATTTGCCCTAAACCAGGACAGCCCACAGCCTACAGATGCACAGCCCACAGCACCTCTCTGTGTTTTTAGGAATGGGCTGCATCAGCACCATCATCCCTGAGGAATCACCATGCTGCAGTTGTGGACAGGCAGCCTTGACCCCGTCACTAATGTGGCAGAACAAAGAACTGCAGGACAGCAGCACAGAACAAAGGGTTGTCATTAGCTTTCAGTAATGAAATGATTTCCACAAGCTCTGTCCCAGGGAACTTCAGGTAATGTGCTAGTAAAAACCACACTGACTAACCAAGAAGCTCTGCCCCTTGCTCCCTTTCTTGTTTGAAGGCCACTGGAAGGCAAAAATGAAAGGATTTATGATCCTCTGTTAGAAACCTGATGTGGTAGTCGTCCTCTTCATTAAATGACTGAAAATGGCACATCACTGTGCAATTCTGTTTTTCCTACACCCTTTTCCTTCCCAAAGGAGGACCACAACCATTTCTAGCTTATTATAAAGTCTCAGCCATTAGTAGTGCAGAATAACAACACTCATTTGTCAGGCTCTTAGAATTTCTTCCATTTCAAAGACTTCTCCATGCTCTCTAAAGTTTAACAAACTTGGCTTGATGGAAGGTCCTTCCTCAGACCACCCTGGGAGAAGCACATAAAGAGATAACCTGTCCTTGGGCTGGCTATCTGCAGTGGTGCCTTCACACCCTTTGTGCAGCTCAAAAATGAGGCAAAGGAAGTGGTAAATGCTGAAGCAACTTATCTGACCAGGTCTAAGGAGAGGACAAAGGCCCCTCTGCCTTATGGCTGTAGCCTTGCCACACTACTTCCCTTTACTCATTTAACCAGTAATAGGTCAAATACTAATTACCTTCACTAAAGGAAAATTTCCCAACCTACAGCCGAGAAAATCCTTTTGCTTTCTCCACATATTCTTTGCAAATAAGAAAAAGAGCAATGCAGTTTTTATACTAGCACAGACCTGAGGGTAGAATGTAACTGCATATGGCCTGTTCCTCATATTTCCCATTGGTTTATTTTTGTTCCAGTTCTCTCTTTAATGGGCAATTTTCTTGCAAAATTTTCTCCTTCACAGCACATTACTGTTCGTAATTAGAACATTCCTAAACAATTCCCATTCAAACTTCTGTTCACCACAGATAACTCGCAGGCAGGTATCACCCACCACTGCCATCATTGGAAAGGTGCTTGGGGAGCTGCTATGGTCTTTGGAAAGCCCCCTTGTCAGAATATCAGAATCAACTTTGCCCTTCAACTCTACAGCATTTCTTCTTTCTTGCAAGGTTGAAATTCTTGAAAGCAGTGGCATCAAAATAAAGTTTTTAAAGTTTAATTAGGTGACTTATTTATTTGTGGGTGTATTTCTCTTTTGCACTGTACGTGTGGTTGTATTGTAATTTTAACTGCTATCACATGCATGCAGTATGTGCCATCCAACTAGTTTTTTTTTCTTACCACATCAAAAAAGGAAAGCCAGACCTGCTTTCTCTGCCTGTTCTGTTAATCTGCCCCACCCTACTTACTGCTCATGTGTGTAATTTGGCTTAAGGTGACACACATCCCTGGCACAGGCATTTACATTTTTGCATTATTGTGGCTTGGAAGATTATTTTTTACTTAGATATGTCCTTCCTAATTAGGCTAATAGAGGAAATTTACTAATTTCACCACTCATTTCATCTCATGAACCACAATATGTTATAATTGGCTGTATCCATATCCGACATCTCACTTCTTGTACCAGGCATGTCCTCTCTGGAAGTGTTCTGCTTCTGAAACTTTAATCTGATTAATCTCTTTGAAACAGCCTCACATTTGTTATCAAGACTTCCACACAACTCCCAGCACTCAGAAGCAGCAGCAGAAATGTAATTGCTTGAGAATTGGGTAACTAGTTGATGTGAATAAGGCAGGGAGACAGCAGAAAGAGTACAGTGTGGGGAATTTAGATCTAATACCTTTAACCATGATCCTGTACTGTGGGGGACTGGGGATGACCTTCGGCTAGCCCGTGCCCCCCTGCAATTCCCACAAGGACAAAGCTAAGAGACGAAGAGCGCCCTTTCCTCTCGGGGACGGGTGTCCCATAAACGTTTTATGTGACCACGGGGTTTCCAGGAAAGGAAAGAGATCAATTTCTGATCACGGGGGTTTTCCAAACCTGGGAGGAAGAGAGATGGAGGGGAGGAACCACAGCCAATGGGAGACCACCGAGGACAGGGTTGAAGGGAGGGTCCAGCCCAGGGAAAACCCACTATTACAGGGCTGGGAGAGGAAGGGGGTGCACAGGACAAACCATGTGGTACAGAGTAAAACCTGAGTTAAAGAACACCAACCACCCAGTGCAAAATGATAACTGAATAAACTGCACAGTGCACCACAACACTGTACTGTCTTGGAAATTCAGAAAAAATATTTCTATAATAAATACACTATTTAAAGAACCTTAAAATTACGGAGAACATTAATAGTACAAAGTGAACGTCAATCACATAAGCACCCCAAGTATCATAATGATTAAGGGGAATAGCTGGATTATTCTCTGTAGGAGTTCTCAAAGCCTGGCAAATTCAACTGAAAAGCAGTAGGGAAGAAGCAGACAGTGGCTTCCACTCTTACCCAGTCACTGAGATCCAGAGTCTTTCACTTTTCAGAGACAAGTAAATGTGCTAAATGCTATATTCCTTAACAGGAGGACAGAGAATGGAAACCAAAGTAATAAAACTGCAAACAGATGTTCAAAGTATCTGGAAGGGAAAATGGGAATTTATACAGAAATGCAATTTTATTGCAAGTGCTCTGTTATTGCTACCATTTACGTGTTCTAATGCAAAATGTATTTATTAAAGAAAGACCCAATTAAGAAAATTGTTTGAGTAACTCTCAGCAGTGCAAGCAACACAACTGTGAATGATGCTGCAGCTTTAACATACAGAAAAAAAAAAAAAAAGATAGTGTGAAAGCCTAGATATGAACTTGTAGGAAAAGGTGCAGAGCAGAAATGAAACAAAAAATTACTACTGAAATTCTATTTGGGTATTTTTTAATGCTGGGGACCTGTGAACACTTTGTGACTTCTTAGTTTTCTTCAAGAGAATGATTTCCATAACAGTGGGTGCAGTCCTCCAGTGCTGAGGAATTGGGAATTTTGTCTCTGATTTGAGCAGACTGAGGCTGGCACATACAAGTTGCAGCTGCTGAAAGCTGGAAGCAGGACAGAAGTGCAGTGCTTCAGGGAAAAAAAGACAGAGAGGAATAGCTTTGCTTTGATTTTTTCACATATAGGCAAATCAAGGCTCACAACTTTTTTTTTGCTTTTTTTCACTTTTTTCCAGAATTATTGCTGTTTTATTGAATACAATCTTAATTTCAAACATTTGTCACAGAGATTTCTACTTTAAGTAAGAAAAACATTAAAGATCTCTTGCTGGAATATAAGCAATATGTCGATCTCTTGATAGAAAGAATTTCTTGATAGAAAGTCTTCTCACTCACAGGATGTCTACACAAAGAATTCATGAAAAATATTTAAAAGGAAACAAGTCTACATTTTAATATGCATTTAAATGTCTTGATCACTATCACAAAAAAGATCATCACACAGAGCTGAAGTTAAAGAGCAGTAAAATGGAGAATTCAGTTTGTCTGGAATTCCGTAAATTTGCTAATTAACTGAGACACACACTGGAAGTAAGACTTGAGAGCGCAATAATACGATCTCTCGAAGAAACTGGGAGAAATACGCTGACGAACTGGGGCTTCCAGCTATGGCAAGACAACGTGGAAGCTGCAGGACACACCAAGGGGAAGGTGTGCACAGCACCGGGAGAAAGAGGAGAAGGCATGTGGGTGACAGCGCTGGCAATGTCACATGAAAGGCTTGTAATGAGAGACTAAGGCTTTTCTCGTGCTTTTTAAGTTGCTCTTGGGGTTTTTGGCTATTTTGTTTTGCTTTGGTTTGGCTTCTCTACAAAATTTCTTTACTTTGAAGCAAAGAAAGATCCCCTCTGCTGCCCCGCCCCGTTTCTCCTGGTGCTGCCACCACACTCTAATTCTGCCGGGGGCACGGCTTCTTGTGGGCGGCTCCGGTGTCCTGAGGGCGGCTGCCTCTGCGCCTCCCGGACTGCCAGGAGGCCCCGGAGCCGCAGCCGCC
>WEZZ01012325.1:84776-118022 GCA_013400585.1 Chloropsis cyanopogon | reverse complement strand
TTTTTTTTTTAATGAAGGTGCTCTCACTGAAGTTTTACGACCTAAAAAACTCTGGCATGTTGCACAAAATGACGTAAGGGAATTGTTTTGTCAGGGCCTTACCCACAATGTGCTCCATAAAGATGCCTTTAAAAGAGTAAAAGAGCTAAAAAAAAAAAAAAAAAAAAAAAAAAAGGGGTNAAAAAAAAAAAAAAAAAAAGGATGGTTTCAGAGCCCATTTTCTGAGATGTTTAGAGTGTGAAGTCAGAAGCAGCAGCAGGCAGGTGCCAGCTGAGGACAGACAGGAATGCACTCAAAGCCCTGAATACAAAAGGGGTTTTTCCACGGGTTTCAGTGGAGCTGTCCCCAGCAGCCTCTGGTGGCTGATGTGGGTTTGTCCCATTTGGGATGCACTGTATACAAGTGTCTAATTTTCCAAATGGCCCCAAACTCAAAGGCTGGTGCAGACAGAGGAGAGCCTTTTCCCATCCCTTCTCTGAATTTCTATAATTAAAAAACATCTCTAAACTGCTTTGTTTCCACTTGCCTCCCATTTCTGACCCAGCTTCCCAAAAACCAGGCACTCACTTTAACCACAGCACTGCAGAGGTATTCTGTTCTTCATGACTTCAGGTTTTCTGAGGAGCAGACAGCAGGCTCAGCACCTGGCAGAATCAGACCTGGTTCTCCCTCAGAGCTCTTGGGGGTTTGCATGGAGCTTCCAGCTCTGAATAACAAAATAGATCAGTTTAATGCTCTTGCTTAATTTGCAAGACATAATAATCCCACCCCTTTCCTGATCTGATCCAGACAGACAGCAAATCAGTAAATTATTGTTATTATTATGTTTATTTTATACTATTAGTGTGCCTCTTTGTTTTTTTTAGGGCTGGTTTGTTTCTAAGTTAGGTTATTTCTTTAGAGGAAAGAACCTTCTTTTCCACTCTACTTTCCTTCACCTGTGCAAGACTCCTCTCACAACACTATCACAGTCCTTTGAAAAAGATTTGTTGATTTTAAGGTCCTAAGGAGCATAAGACACAAAACTTCTCTGAATTAATTTCTTTCATCAAATCCCATTGAGCGTCTAGGGAAAAAAACCCACAAAATTCCACTTTTGGTGTAAATATTTCCTCTGACGTTGAGTCTGCTGCTATCAGCAGGATATTCTAGTGGGTTTTTACCACAAAATGCAAGACCTTTCCTTTGGCTCTGTTAAAATACATATCATTTGCAGCAGCTCAGTCAACAGAAAAATGAAGGTTACATTTTTATCAACTATCTGTCAACTGTGCCTCCTTACTCTTTGCATTATGTATCTTTTATTTCCCCCTCTACCAACTGAGTTCTCTCTTCCAAATAATTGATAAAGGCAATAAATTGCTGTCATGGGGTGAACCTTCCCTGAAAGCATTGCTCAGATTCCTGAGACCTTGGTCACACTTGTCCAGCTCCAGCTCATCAGGTGATTCTGGCATCTGCAGGGAAGCAAAACACAGATAATTTTTGGTGGGGAAAACCTACCCAAAAGCTCTGTGCTTGCTCCAATGATTTAGGAATTCTAGAACCTTCTAATAGACATTGGGCAGGGGTTTAAAGGGTGGTAGTGACCCAAATAAGGCAGGAATTGGCTCATGTGGGGTGGGAAGAGAGGGCTTGGCCCAGCTCTGTGAGGTCGTGGCCAACCAGCCCAGTTATAAAGCACCAAATAGGGAAGAACAATCCCACAATCATTCTGGAATTATCTCTACACAGACTTCAAATGCCAGGTAGGAGTCCAAGCCCACGGTGCAGGAGCTGGGCTGCATCCCAGGAATGGACACATCCAGCAGTGGGATGTGCATTCCTGGGTCCCTGCTGCTGGTCCCAAATGGGGCAGGGACAGGGGCAGCACTGGGGAGTGTGAAATCTGAGAGTGCCTGAGGATACAAGTCATGCAGCAGAAACCTTATTATAAAAATCACAACCCACCTGCTCTGCCTATCCCACCTGATAAATTATAAATTTAATGTTCCTGAGCGGTGTGGTTCTGTTCTTGGGGCTATCTCATCCCTAAATTCCCCTGAAACACCATCAGAGAGCACAACACAGCCCACTTCAGCCCTGCTCAGATATCCCCATCCCCAAAAAGCCTGCCTTGCATTGCTGCAGGATATGTCTGAGGGTTTTGCTTTCTTTTTTTCTTACATGCAGCTTCTTTCTTCCAACTGAGACTGTCTGACTGAAAAGCAAGGCAAAACAATAATCCCACAAACATTTCTTAAGCAATTCCAACCAGAAAGAGCCAACTTAAAGCATCTTTTAGGATTTTCAACTTCACTCAACTATGAATAACACACACAATGCAAAGAAATTACCCAAGTGTAAAAGACATTTATCTGAGCAAGTGAATTACAATGGCACCGAGAGCAAACCCGCCTGCAACTTCAATTGTCAAAATCCTTTTCTGCTTTTTCAGGGTTCCAGCATTAAAGCAGAAAAACCAGAGTCAGGGAATTACTCATGTCTGTCTCCAGAAGCTTTTGTTGCAATGATACACAGGGAGAGAGATTGGGGTATTGACGAGAAAAAAAAATCAGGAAAAAGTAGAATGTAGCTAGAGAAGCCATTTGCATCCTCTGCTGCCTGGTGACAGGGATGAGCCTGCCTCTGTTGGCATTCCTATGTCTGCCAGTGTAAATTAATGATTTCACTGATTTCACTCAGATCATTCCAATGTTTAGAGGTAAAAATGTGTCAGACAGAGGAGCTTTCAGATTTCACAGGAGAATTTCATGCTCTGAGAGCCACCTACATCTATTAACTCTAAAAAGGTTGCAATTTTCGAGTGTCCTTTGTCCTTGTCTTCCAGTGTGAGGAGAAAAAATGAGGTGCAATATCAAATGCTGCCTTTGTTAGATAAATGTCCCTGCATTGGCACTGTGACCTCCCTTCCCTGTATTACTCCACAAGGGACATTTAGGAGCTCTGCAAGCCCAGGGCTGAGTTATCCAAGGTGTTACCTGCAGCAATTACCAAGGCTTTAAGGGCAAGTGCTCCATAATTCTCTGAGCTGGGAAAGGTGTTTCTGTGAGATAAAATGGCCTGGTTCAGAATATCAGAGGTTATCATGCAGCTGGAATTGTTTTTAATGCCTCACATTAGCAGCACCTGAAGGCTGCAGCCCATTATTTATTGATTTAAAGCAGTGCTGGCAGGGACTGGAGAGCCTTCTAACCCTCCTTTTGCCAATGACCCCCTCCAGGCCCTCCCAGCAGCCACCAGATCTTTGTGCTCCTGTTTCTCCTCGAGCCTTTGGTGGAGTCATCAACTCAAAATTCATTGAGACAAGAGCTACTCATGATTTCTGCCAGTGAAGCATCCTGCACGTGGTGCCCTCAGTGTTTAGGGCCTGTATTTCCTGCTGCTGTATAAATAAATGTGAGGTTTCTCTCCATACCAGGGCTGCTGGTTGTTCTGTCGGGAGGTTTTTTTTGGGTTTTTTTTTCCCAGAGAAACAGTGGAGGCAATTGCTGCAGACACAGTTGAGTCACTTTACTCATCAAAAATCCCAGTCTGAAGTGGAATATTCATTTTAGAGATATTTTAACCTGCTGGCAAAGTCAATTGCAGTGAGTGGATGGCATTTTAAAAGCATTTATTTCCTTTGAATTGAAATAGTTCCTTAAGATAGGAAAACCACGTGAATAGTTGCCATCTGCGTGGAGTTAACATCCCAGAGAATACATGGAGCCACAGGTGGATGCTTAGAGATATTTGTTCTTTTTACTCAGTGATCCTAATTTTTTTTCATTTCCCATTTGACCTGTCTTGACTGGCAGCTAAAAATTTCAATTTAAACAACTGGCTGAGATTCATTTGCTACAAGTTATAAGAGGGAATAGTGTTCTGATTAGCAATGAAGCTCTCACCCTCTGAAGAATAAAGAGGAATCAGCTTTGAAGGAGGGTATGAATATGTATCCAATACCAAAGCTGTCAGACAAGGACCAGATTATTGATTGAAATTGCCTTTGGTTACTTAACACACTTCTAACAAGTTCTGCAGTTTAGAAAAGGGGCAAACCTGCTCCAGGTGCTGGTGTGAGGCAGGCAGCAGACATTACACCCACTTTAGGCCTGGTTTACAACCTTGCTATTCTATTTATAAACATTTTCCCCCTCACCCATCATGCTGCTGATTTTAATACAGAAAATTCACCAGCATATTTTGGTTTGAACACCACAGGATTTGCAAAATAAGTGAAAGAGCCTGAAAGAGATGACACCAGAGTTCATGAGTTCTCTCTTTGTCTGAGTCATTAAGGTAGGAAAAGACTTTTTAATCAACAACAATCAGTGCAGCACCAGCACCACATCCAACATTAAACCATGTCCTCAAGTGCCAATTCCACACTTGGAACACATTTTTGAGCACTTCCAGAGATGTTGATGATCATAGAGAATAAAACTTCAATTCACCACACATTAATAAAAGCTCAGCTATTGATAATCAGTGAGACATTAATGAAGTTTTGGAAAGTTAGATCCATTTACACTTAAGAACAGGCTGCCAGGAGCTGTCTCCAACATGGAAAGAGACTTACAGATAGGAACCAAACATTTCTTACACAAGTCAATCTTTCATGACTCCTGACCTGGAAACCACTACAGAAGTCTCAGAAAGCTGCTTTAGATCTCTGTGAATTATTTATTTTTCAATGTTTACTGTATCATACTCATTTTCACAAGCACAGAGACTGCATGGACACCTGAATCACAGAATCCCAGAATCATGGAATGGTTTGGGCAGCGAGAGACATTAAAGATCATCCAGTGCCACCCCTGCTATGGGCAGGGACACCTTCCACTAGCCCAGGCTGCTCCAAGCCCTGTCCAGCCTGGCCTTGGACGCTTCCAGGGATCCAGGGGCAGCCACAGCTTCTCTGGGCACCCTGTGCCAGGGCCTGCCCACCCTCACAGGGAACGATTCATTCCCAAAATCCATCTATCCCTACCCTCTGGCAGTGGGAAGCCATTCCCTGTGTCCTGTCCCTCCACCCCTTGTATATTGTCTCTCTCCATGGTTCCTGTCAGCTCCTTCAGGCACTGGAAGGCCACAATTAGTCATACTGAAGCTTCTCTTCCCCAGGCTCAGCAATCCCAGCTCTCCCAGCCATTCTGATCACCTTGGTGCCTCCTCTGGACTTTCTTCTTTTGGCTCCTTCCAGCTGGAGATGTTCTGAGTCTGCTCTGTGATTCTCTGATCACTTGAATCAGTCTGTGGCTATCAAAAAGCTGCAGTGGAATTCCATCTAAATGGTAACACTGAATACATTTTCCCATCCAAATATCATTTCATCCCACTAAAAAACATTCATTAATGTGGATATTAAGAGGATCTAATTGAAGCAGCTGACAAAGGCAATCCTGGAAGATGAAGACTGAGATCAACTAAATGTTATTATAAAAACTGGTTGTGTTCCTGTTGGAGCTGGCGAAGCTCCAAATGATTCCCAAAGCAAAATGACCACGCAGGGATCTGGAGGAATAAGGGTTGGACAGGCAAACTGAGCTGTCCTGGGCACAGCATTTGCCCTGCTCAAACCCACAGCCCCTCATTCAGCAGTTTTCATGACACCCTCCTTGTTTCCAGTTCCTGCAGACACAACTCCTGGGCCAGAGCCATTCATCCCAATATCCGTACCCGTGTGCAAGCATGGCCCTACCTGCACGAGCAGGAGCTCAATACTCCTCATTTGCTCTCCACTGATTACCATTTGTTGTTTTAATTAACTGTCTTTGGCTAGAATCATTCCAGCTGGCTGGCCAGGGAGCAGGCAAGGCCCTGAGGAGAAGGTGGCATGTTTGGAATGATGAACGCTCCAGGAAGGCAGATTGGTGTGGTGAACACAGCAACAAACCCACATCTATAAAGAAAACCCCAAAACAGCACCCAAAATGTGTGAGAATAATTTGATAACCTAGCACAGAGCAGTTAACACCTTTAGTAGTTATTCGGGGCCTAATTTAACAAAGAAAAGAAAAAAGGTTGAGGACTTTGTTCTTTCTTTTTACAATTGTGAAAAAATATTCAGACAAAAGGTTGCCAAGCACTTTGAACACTACCAGAGTCAGCTTTTCACCTAAGAGCACCATAGAAACATCTGATTTAACTGCTTTTCCTCCCTCCCAATTTTCTACTGCTTTGAAGATTTTTGAATTCTTTGTATACAGAGAAAACAAGTTTTTCTGTTTTGTTTTTTGGGTGTTTTTGCTTGGTTGGGTTGCAGGTTTTTTGCACTAATTTAGTTGTTTGTGTTTTCTCAAAAAAAAAGAAAAAAAAATACAAATAAAAAAGTCACCACTGTTTCTCACAGCACTGCTGGACTGCTGCTCCTGGGACACACAAAGCCAGACTAATGGCTCAAATATAACATCTAATTTTAGTTCAGCTATAGAATTTCAAGGACCAGAGTTATTAAATCATGGAACAGGTGTCCTGAAAGAAGTGGCAGGGTGTGAAAGCTTCAGCACTGTCACAGCCAAAACAGCCAGCTCAGGGTACTTGGTCTGATCTAGAAATCAGCTTGGTCTGAACTTGGTCTGATCTAGAAATCCAGCTTTGCCTTCCCTTTCTCCCACCAGCAGCAAAAGGAAGGAGCAGGGCTGCCTGAAGTTCATCCTTTTCCATATCTCCAGAAATTGGCTCAGCTGGAGCTGGAAGTGCAACATTAGGCACTGTCACACAATTGATCCTGCAGGTTTCTCACTGTTATTTAATAAGATTTTTTTTTTTTCTTTCTTGGGGGAGATGAAGATTGAAGCCTGTTTGGTGCCAGCACACAGATACTGCCATGTAAACATCATAAATTAGAGTTCTTTCTTTGAGGAGCTGAAAGAGAAGGCTCAGGGGTGTTTGCACAGGTAATTATAGAAAAACAGGGATTTATTCAAACAAGGTTTTACAGGTAAATCCAAAAGTATATACCCAGCCACACCGTTTGCCTGATAAATGCATCCATCTTCTTATGTGCCTCTTTTCCTGATGTGGGCCGAACAACTTTTGTGCCTGAGCACATCATCAGTAACCTTGAAAAGTCAATATTTGGAAAAAAAATGCTTGCTCCAAGAGGCAGGAAAACTTCAAGCTGGAAATCTCAGCAGGGACACCTGCTAGCTGATGACTGGGCATGTTTGACATGTTGTTATTTAAATAGGATTAAGCATCCAGAGCAAATGATGGTGGGGGGAGAGGGGGGCACGTTTAAAAGTTCCCTTCAGCAGGAAAATTCCTCACTACTTTCCCAGCCCTTTGATCATCCCAGTGCCTTGGCTGACTGCTGCAGATCAGCTCCTGCAGCCCAAAAACGCTTTAACAAGACAACTCAGGGGGGACAAGGGTACAGAGTGGAGTTTCCTGTCACTTGGCAAAGCAAGTGCAAATTGCCTTGGCAGGACCAGCTGCTGAGATAGCAATTTGTCTCTGTCAGGGGAAGAGCACATGGGTGGAAGCACTGCTAATACAGTGTGCCTTTGAAATAAATCACTTTATGCATACACAGATCATGTTGTGAGGCTTTTCTTTTAGGGTGATGCTTCTCTGAGGGCAGTGAAGTAACAGAAAGTTTGCACCCATGTGGAGTTTGGGGCTGTTTGCCCCATCAATCAGCAGACAGTGCAAAGCAGATGTGCTAATAAAGCCTTCACTTGCACAGGCAACTGCAGGGTTCTGTGCCTCACCAGGATAGGGAGAAACCTGCCCTGATGGATGGGGGAAAAAACCCAAGCAGGTCTGGGGAGGCAGGAGGCTGAGGCTGTAACTCAGCCTGACAATGATGTGCTGCTTGACCTCCTGAGGGTCTGCCAGCCACGACATTTTCCAGCTGAGCAACCTTCCCGTGAAAAACAGCAATTCGAGGGAAGAACAGCACTCTGAGCACTTTGTAGCAGTGTGTCCAGTACATCAGGACATCTGACAGCACAAGGCAGAAATGTTTTTATCTGGGAATNGGAAAGGAAAGGAAAGGAAAGGAAAGATCTGGGAATCTTTCATTGCAGTGGGAAAGGGAAAGGGAAAGGAAAAGGGAAAGGGAAAGGAAAGGAAAGGAAAGGAAAGGAAAGGAAAGGAAAGGAAAGGAAAGGAAAGGAAAGGAAAGGAAAGGAAAGGAAAGGAAAGGCAAGGCTCGGGGCTTTCGGCTTGGGGTGGAGAAGAAGGAACTGAGGAACTGCTGTTCCTGCATTCCTGCAGGTCCACAGCTTCAGCAGCGTCCCTACCTATCCACTTGTGGGTTGCAGTACCTGGAGTCTGGGATCTGCTGTCCTTCTGGCACTCTAGGCCAAATTCTGGGCTCTGGTTGCCCTCCTGGCTGCACAGTGTGCTCGGTGTAAGGCTGAATGGAGTTTGTGCTGCTGCTCTGGAAGCATCTCTCCTGTCCCTCTGCCTGTAAAGCCAGGAGTCTGAGGGCTCCAGCTCTGCAGGGACACTGGAACGTGACAACAACAAAAAGACTTCCCTACTCCTGCATAGTGTTTCTCCCTCCAGGGAGAAACACCTGAGAGCTTTGGGAAAACACAGAAGTGCCAACAGATAAATCCTTTTAATTAAAGGTATTAAGGTAAAGTTGCATACTTGAAAAGAACAGTGAATAGGTAATAATGATTTTCTTTTAATTTTGGAATTTATAATCCTATTGGTCAGATGGCAAAATCTCAGATCAAATAATTGACAGCTATTATTCATTATTGGCAGATTAGAGGAAGAACTGATACCATGGGCAGATTGCTGTTGTTACTACAGGAGTTTTTCCCTAAATAAATTTTGATTAGTGCTCGTAACATGTTCACGGCAGGGAGAGCTTTTCTTATTCCACTTCATTCTGCTGTGCTGATATTCCCAGCTTTTGTTTATCAGCAGCTGTATTATTACCAGCCCTAACATGCTCCAGTAGCCTCCATGATCTGAGAGCACAGGAAAAATAAACCTTGGGAATGACAATGCTGGCAGCTGAGTGGAACAAAGCCCACAAGCTGGGCTTTAAAATGGCAATCAATATTAACTTCCATCATGCTTTAGAAACAAGATGGATTTGACAAATTGCATCAAACCCTACCTCCAATCGACTTTTGTAAAGCAATGTTTCTCCTATATTACATTTATGTTTCTAGAGGTTATTGAAGTTGTTTAATAACGTTTTCACGCCATCAGAGGATTTGTTATTACAACTGAATATTTTATTTTTTGTGCTCAGAGAAAGGAAACTAAATTCAGTGAAAAGAAGCCAAAGATATTGGAAAGATATTCCAAAAGGCTCAGTAACCTGTAAGTAATCAGCAGACATGAACACATTGTTTGCTGCCATCACTGAAGATCTTACTGTCAGATGAAATTCACTTTATTATCCAGGCAAAACTCTTCTTCATCAAGATAGAAACACAGAAATTTATACGTGGTTTATTCTTCACTAAATAAGCATTAATAATTGTATAATTATTAATTATTTTTTCATAGTAGCTTACACAATACAGGGTCAGCAGAGACCAGGCCAGAGCCCTCCTCCAAAAATCTGAAATAGATTTTCTCCTTTCTTCACCAGTTTAGTGACTACTTTCCACTAGTGGACGTTGTCCAGGGATTTAGAATTAGATGATTTTTAAGGTCCCTTCCAACCCAAACCATTCCATGATTCTATGACTCTGTGATTCATAAATATCTGAGCACTCCTATTCCCAGAAAAAGACTTTCTGAAAAGCCCACTGGGAATGTTATTTAAGTAAAACATCTATGAACTTTACAGAGTACAAAGAAAAGTTGCATGACAAAACTGGGGAGAAAAAAGTGAAAATACGTGTGATTTTTATGTGTACAAAGAGGTGTGTTGCAGGAAAAGAAATATGGAAAGACTGAGGAAGGGTTTCAAGCCCTGTCTATCTGCTGTATTCCTCTTGGATATATAGACCTTGGTCTTTAAAACATCCAGCAACTGAGATTGTACAATCTTTTGAGAAAATCAGTTCCAACACGTATTTCAAACTATCAGAAATTTTATAATAATAAGCCTAATTTAGTTGTATGATTAGATTAAATTTGCCATCCAAGCCAACTCACTTTTTGCTCTGACATGGGGAAAAAACTGCTCAGCAGCCACAGATGTGCTGGGAGTTTGGGCCATTGTGTTTCCCTTCTGTCTCTTCTCCTCTAAAGTTAACCCACACAATTACTTCAATCTTGTCTTCTGGGTCATGGTTTTTAAAGCTTGGTTCTTGTCCTCTGCCTCTGGACTCCCCCTGATTCAGTCTCATTTTCCTGAAGTTTGGTGCTCAGCCACTGCCACTAAATGCAGCAAACTTCTTCCACTTCTGAACCATTCCCCTATTTCAACATCCACATCTCATGTTTGCCTTTTTCCAAAAGCACGATCCACTGGAATTCCCAGCTCCTTTCTTGAGGAGCTGTTGCTAGTGAGTGACTGCTGGCAAAGGATAGACCTTTGCAGTGCCCTTATTGCATGTCCTCCAAGCCTAGCTGGGCTGGAAATTTATTCCCATTAAAGCCTGAGCAAAATTTCACGAGGAAAATCAAGTGTGCCAACTGGAAGAAGAACACTTCATTGATTGCATGTCTGTAATAATCATTTCAGTTATGCAGAAAATGATCTATGACATACCAAACAACACTGTCTATAAACAGACCAGCCACACAAACTTCATTAATGGACCTGCATAAAAATTGATATGGTTTGATAATATTGCTCTAATCCACCTCCTGAGCCTATTACACAGATTGGGTCGAACTTCTCATTGCCATGCATGGTCTGCAGTCCTCCCCATCAATGGGAGAAAAACCCCACCAGGGTCCCAACAAATTGAAATGGCCCATAAGTCATATTGAACCAATAGAGCCAATTTCATGAGGCAGATGTCAAAGAAAAATCAGTGCTGGACTGCTCTGCCCTTCAAACTCAACGAGGCAATCTTGACTTTTAACTCTTTGCAAAGGTAGATGCCAAAACATCAGAATGCAGGGACCAGAGAAGAGGCATAAGAAAAGCTACAGCACAAAAGTGGGATTTACAGCCAAGCCTGAGGTAGCTAAATGTAAACTGGTTTCAGGAAAAACAGTGAGTGTAGCATATCCACATGATGCTCTGCACAAATCCCACACTCCTGAGGTTTTGCTTCTAAGATCAGGTCTAGATCTGGCTTTTACAAATGGGCAGGTTTAGAAGCAGGTCCCAGAATCATGGAATCACAGAACTGTTAAGGTTGGAAAAGCCTTCCAAGATCATTGAGCTCAACCATTAACCCAGCACTGCCATACTCACCAGTAAACCATGTCCTAAATCCCCACATCCACATGTTTTTTGGGATGGTGGCTCCACCACTGCCCTGGGCAGCCTGTGCCAGTGCTTAACAATTCTTTTTGTGCAGAAAGTTTTCCCAGTCTCCCAACTTGAACCTCCCCTGGTACAAACCAAGGCTGTTTTGTCTTATCCTGTCCCTTGTTCCCTGGGAGCAGAGCCCAGCCCCTCCTGTCAGGAGTTGTGCAGAGCCACAAGGTCCCCCCTGAGCCTCCTTTTCTCCAGGCTGAGCCCCTTTCCCAGTTCCCTCAGCCTCTCCTGGTGCTCCAGAGCCTTCCCTAGCTCTGTTCCCTTCCCTGGACATGTTCCAGCCCCTCAATGTCCTTTTGGTGCAGTCCTGCTGAGGAGCAGGACGTGGGGAGCAGGAGAGGTGCTGCAGGTGCCATGGGCACTGCAACGAGGGAGGTGCATGGGGTAAGAAACCACGGTGAACTTGTACAGATGGTCTGAAATTGGCCAGTTTGGGGGCTTTTACATATTTTGTGAACTTACCCCTCGGAAGCTGAGCAGATCCTGTCCTTTGGCTCCTGGTGACAACAGCAGCACCGGCAGCAGTGACCTGCTGTTCAAAGCAGGGACAAGGGCTCAGCTCACTCCTGGCTGGGAATGGCTTTGGCATCACACAGACAGGCTCCAAGTGTCCTTATTTACAGACCTCCACCTGTCCCCCTGCAATTCCTGGCTCCAGCTGCAGCACATCCCTCCAACAATTTTGTCACCTGCCAGCCCGGAGCCATCCTACCCTAAAAATGCCATATGAATGAGCAATGGGGTGCAGCGGGTCAGAACGTGCGTGGAGCCAGGTGAGAGCACCTCCTGTTCCTCTCCCTGCCTTCACCAGGCACAGCCACTCCTGCAAGGGCTCAGGAAAATACAGACGGGGGAAGAGCTGGCAGAGCCCCAAAATATGGAGATTTGACATCTTTTATTCCTTCAGGAGAGAGGCAGAAAGCTGCAGAAAGCAATATCAGGCAGGCTTTTTTTTTTCAGACCCCTTTCCACCTCTCTGTATTTTTCTGAGCCTTTCCCATCTCTCTTTTGAGTGCAAGGAAAAAGGCTACAAAAACTGAATAAATCATATACTGCTGTAATTATTATCATCCTTGCACTGAAAAAAGGTGGAACAGGCTTTGCTCACCAGGGATGTCTTTTCTATTTACTTTGCTTCCCTTTTCCACTTAAATCCTCTCTTCATCTGCATCTCTCAGAACAGAACCTGGATTGCTTTTATCAGTATTATTTTTGTCCAAATTCTTACCTTTTTTTCTCATTGTTAATTATAATGCAATTTTTTTTCTGAATTAGAATGAAATAACACTGGTGGCAACCATTACAGGCTAAGATCCCTCTGGATATCTCAGCAATGTTTCTCCTGCTACATTCTGCAGTTGTTCTTGTTTCACTGTTTCACTTTATCAGAGTCACAAAATGTGATATAAAATCTTTAGACAGCCATGGATGTTAAATTCTGAGCTCATCTAATTTCCTCCATTCCTGTACCCAATGCCTCCAGAAACACTACCCACAAAACTCTCAGAAGAATCCCAACATTTGGTCTCCCAAATGTTCCATCCTGGTCCAGATTTCCACCTGAGCAAACGTGCAGGGCCCCTGCTGCTCCCCCTTCCCATTTCTCTCCGCAGGGACTCCCCCCACATCCATGCTGTGATGTTTGTGTGATGTCCCATCCCATTTGAGCCTCCTGTCTCAGCTGAGAGCCAAAGTGAAATTCAGCACCACTGTCAATGCACAGGGAGGACTGGATTTGCTAGCAGGTGCTCTGCCACCCCAAGGACACCAGGTTTTAATCCAGCAGCACCCCCCTCCTCTCTTTGTGCTGCAGACACAAACACTGACTGCCTCAGGTAAAAGCCTGCTCTGGAGTTTTCCCCTTCTGCCCTGGGATTTCTCACCTTTCTGTTCTGCTCACCCACCACACAGGTGAGACCCCTGATTTATGTGATGTGCTTCAGCAGCTGGGTTTGCTGCTCTTCTCACATTTCTGGACATTTGCTTGAAGGCTAACACAAGTGGGAAGTAGCAAGGAGTTATTTTCATAGCCTGGAGCACACTGCTGTCCTGGCGTGGCCCTAAAGTTGTTTAGAGTGAGTTTCAAAACTTGTTCAGGTGCTTGGAGACATTGGCTTGGCCTGCTGCAGTTCAGGTCAAGACAGGATTAGGTCCTCAAGTTGTAAAGTTCCTCAGCCTCAGCCCAAAGCAGTTACCTGGTGAAACACAGAGCAACGAGACCATTTAATTAACCTGAAATCTCCCACTGGCACAAAATTAAAGTTCTTTTGCCAGAATCATTAGTGATTTTCAAGCTCTGTTCGGCAGGAGAGTAACAGATCCTGGATCAAAGGTGCCCTTTCCAGGAAACGACAGCCCCTGCACTGGGGAGGGGGAGGCACTCCAGAGCTCATCTGACCAAGCAGAGCAATTTGGAATCTGTCGTGCTCCAAAGTCTGCTACCCTCACTGCCACTGCACAGGACGTGCTGCAGGAGGAAGATGCTGCTCTGCATCCTGCCCCCCCAAACCTGACCTACAGCTTGGTTTGAGATGGGTTTTAGCAGGTACATTCTGACCCCAGACACAGGCAGTGGCAGGGAGCAGAGGAAGCCGATCCTTCACCATTTTCCTTCTCTAGTCATGCCCCAAAATTGGAAAAGCAATTGTGCATTGCATGTATAGTCTATCCTGGAATCACAGGGTACTTTGGGCTGGAAGGGACCTTAAAGCTCATCCCATTCCACCCCTTGCCAAGGGCAGGGACAACTTCCACTATCCCAGGTTGCTCCAAGCCCCATCCAACCTGGCCAGATATTGAACTTGGGCAGTTTTCACTTCTCTTTATTGAGACATAGAATTAAACAATTAACAGATCAGATAATTGCATACTTTATGCATTTGAATAACCCTTTTTTTCACCACATTGCTTGGAAAAGAAAAGGAAAAATTTCTTCACTGAAGGCTGGTTAAGCATTGGAACTGGGAAGTGTCACCTTCCTGCCCAGGGAGGGGTCCCCATCCCTGGAGGGATTTAACAGCTGTGTAGATGAAGCATTTGGGGACATGGGTGAGTGGTGGCCTTGGCAGAGCTGGGGGAACAGTTGGATCTGATGATCTCAGAGGGATTTTCCAAACTAAATGAGTCTGTGATTCCATGTTCCCTCCAGCTTCTCTACAGGACTGAGAGCAACACTCAAAGCAGGGCTGAGGAGTCCCAGGGAATTTCTGCTGGGAATAGCAAAGATGACACCACAGGCTGGGTTATCCCAGCAGCCCCACTGCTGGCCACACCCCAGCAAACAGAACAGCATGAATTCCACTGAAAAAGTTATGTTTGGAGACTCTCAAAGAGTAAACCTTGACAAACACAAGCCGAGCTTTTTATTTTTGCAGGAAAATGTAACGTTCCCTTTTATCTCCCATAAAAATGAAAACCCATTCAAAGTGCTGGCACCCTCTGCAGGAGGAGAAGTCCTTTCTGGGGGTAAATTTCTAAATTTAGGGAGCAAAAATACTTCTGTGGACTCGAGCCAGAACAATCAGGAGCCCTCTGTGACGATGCCTTGCAATGTGCACTGGTCCCGCAGTTTGTTGTACAAATTCCTTCAACAGGGAAAAAGCGAATAATGGACATAAAGCTTTTCTCTTCTGATTATTGAGTGTCAGCTGCTGTGGCAAGGAAAACTCCAGCACAGCTTAAAAGGGAGCACACATGGATAAAAAAAACAAGTGCACAGATTTATATCTGTGTGTTCCTGCAATGTAGCGCAGCTGAGATGAGGAAGAGATGGAAGGATCAGAAAAATGGCAAATCTGGAAATCATTGTGATGAACGTGCCCAGAGTATCTTGAAGTAATAGATGAGATAAATGAGCCTCTTTGAAACCTGTAGTTTCTTTAAGCATCTTGTAAAGACAAGTAGAGATGAGGCTAGGCTGCCAAAAGACAATGTTTGCTCTGTATCTGTACAAGGACCAGGAGCTCCCAGTTAAGCAGAGCTAAAGATAATTGAATTAAAAACCTATAGAAATGTCAGATCTGTAATTTGAAAAGGGGAAAAATTGGGCTGTTCTAAAGATGATTCATGCAGGTTGTTTTTTGTTTTTTGTTTTTTTTTGGTCATATGGAGAATTTTAGATGGAAAGCAGCCCGTGTGCCTGCTTGTGACAGCTTGCTGCTAGGATAGCATTTTCACTTTTCCACATTTCCACAGACTGGATGTGGCTGCCACAGCTCCTGACTCCAGGACATTGTCACTGTCAGGTTGGATCAGATCTCCACAGCCCTGCTGGATCTACAGGTGGATCAGGGCTGGGATATCCACCTGTCTGCTCAGCTGGAACACCCAGGCGACACAGAGAGCTGTCTCCTCACAAGTGATTTCATCTTTGGGGTTTAGTCTAAAATAAATTTACATCTGGTTTGAGCTTTTTTCCTGAATTTCTTAATTTAAAAAATGAAAATGGCTGAGTACTCAGCCCAGTTTCCTAAGGGATCACAGGGTAACTCAGGCTGGAAGGGCTCTCAGGGGGTTTGTGGTGCAGGATGCTGCTGCCTGGGCACTGGTCCCCCCAGAGCTCCCCTGGCCAAGCAGGACCAGCCCAGGGCAGGGCTTTGCACCCATGAGGACTTTGCTGTTGTGGTTTTAATGGCTCACAAGGGTCCCCCCTTTGCAGGATGAATAGCTGAACCCCAAATTCCCCCAGGCACAGCCTCCAACTCCTCCTGGCCTCACGTGGCTTGGCTGAAGATGCTCACATTCCACCCCAGTACAGGTGTGACAACCCCCTCAGGACATGCTCTAGACCACATTCACCCTGAAACAGAGCCTTAGCTCAGCCTCCATGGCTTTCATAAGCAGGGAAATCAAGCTTTGGCACTTCTGGGGTGCTCTCAAGCCCGTCCATCCCTGTCCTGCAGAGCTTTCCTGTTCCAGAGCTGCACTCTGGGTGTTTGGGAAGCAGCAGCACAATTCCCCCAAGTGGCTCAGCCACCTCCACCTCGTGGAGCAGACACAGCTGGAGTCTGGAGCAGAGGAGGGACCTGGAGCAGTTTTCCCAGGGCTCCATTAGTGCTGTAATTATCCAATTATCCATCCACTCAGCTCAGTACCCATCCTAAGCACCAGTGCAGTGTTTCAGCTGTGAGGCAGAAATCTTCCCTTCCAAACCACCACTGGAAACAGCTAATGCTCATTTGTTTTTCATACTGACACTTCTTTCAGGAAAAAAAAAAGCTTGGGTTTTAATTCAATGAAAGTTTTCTCAGAGAATATATTTCACCTCTAGCACAGCTATCAAAAAAATCTATTTAGTTTCAGGTAGAATAAAAGAGGTTTTACTTATTTAGATCAGAAATTGCTTCCCTGGGCATTTTTATACATTAATTTTGTCTTCAAATTTCCTCCTTCCTATGCCTGCCCACCATTGGAATGGTCTGAGAGTGATTCCATATCACCAATTATTATCTTGCCAGTTCTTGCAACGCTCTGTCCTATGAATTCAACAACCCAAGGGATGATGCACTTTCCAGAAGAAAACATCTGTCTTCAGTTTCTGCTGCCTCTGCCCTTTCTCTGTTCCCTTTTCAATGTCATTGCAATCACAAAATATCCAAGGCTGGGTTGGATGGGCTTGGAAAAAGCTGGGATAGTGGAAGGTGTCCCTGCCCATGGCACTGGATGGGCTTTAAGGTCCCTTCCAACCCAAACCATCCTGGGATTATTTTCCAGCAAGGCACAACAAGCCTCCTATTAACTCAAATATAATTAAGCACCTCATATTTTATCTAACTTTTTAATAGGTGACAGTCTTTGCACTGAAGGGAGGATCCAACAAGCCCAAAAATACCATGTTGCTATTTTTTTCATGGGAAAAGATGAATATTATGCCTTTGGAGCACTCTATATACAGCCATAGGAGTTATATTTATTCATGCTGCCGCCCCAACATGGGGACATGAAATTAGTACAAGAGATAAAAAAGGATGCTTTTATGCATATGTTATGAAATTTATGTATGCACCTTTGCTCACATTGTTCCAAAGGGAGAATTTTTCACAGTAGGCATCAGTTGCTTAATTAGCACAGAATAATTAAAACTCACTGCAGGGAAAATTCCATAACCCCACAGCAATTATATGGGGAGAGTTCATGGTTACTGCATCGACAATGCAAAAATAACTTCTAGGTAGGTTACCAAAAAATACCAGATACTCAAAAGTGCCTTGGAACAGAAAGACTCCTCAAGCTACTGAGAAAATTAGACCAGAAAAAAAACAAGTATCTAATAGCCATCAGTAATGTCCAATCAAGCACTGTATTAACTGCTTTCACTTCATTTTTCAGACTCAGTTCTTCTATTGATTTATGTAGATCCCTGAACCTTGAGAAATACATTTGGTATAATTAGACAGCAATAGCAACTCCAGACTTCATTAATAATCATGAAAGAGTTCATTTGCTACCAATAGGAACTCATTTACAGTGCACTGTTTTTTTAGTGCTCATAAACAAACATCTATCAATGTTCAGCACATCTTATGCTTTTAAAAAAATGATTTAACGACCTTGCCTGGTCTAGAAAAAGTCAAAATTCTCCACAGGAAAATGTTTTTACCATCAGAATGGTTGACAGAAAGTGTCTGTCAACACCAATAACAAATCTTAATTAGACTGGGTTTGATGAAATTTAAAAGTGAGGTCCATTCATGGATTTCATTTTGCACTTCCCATTTTATTTTGGTACCAATATTCTCATACAAGACCTCTTTTTCATTTTGTTTCATCCTTAGTATTTCCCTTTTCCTTGTACTGCACCAAACCCTATTTTCCCGGAGTTGTCCTGGGGGTAAGAGGCCAGTGGGACCCTGAGGAGGACATTCCCAGCAGGTCAGAGAGTGACCCTGCCCCTGTGCCAGGGGCTAATTTTGTGGGCTGGACCCAAAAACCCCAAAACTGTTCTTCTTGTCGTACTTTATCTTTAGAAGAATATTAATAACCTCCCAATATGTTTGGACTTGATGTTCTCCATGGGTCACAAAGTTTTCACAGACATTTCTTCCAGTGAAGAAGTTGCTGCATGGAATTGAAGTGACTTTGGGAGAGCCTTCAGGAAAACAATGGGAAGCTGTTGGATCTCCTGCACTGGCAGGACTCCTGCTGAGTCCACAGAGAAGGGGTGGAAGTGGCACAGAACATTCCACTGTTGGGGGTTTTTGACAACAAATAAATGTTTGATGGAGATCAGGAAACATGTTCCACCTTTGAGTTGGTTTTAGGAGCATGTAAAGGAGGGGAAAACCAAAAGAGAAGGAAGAGGAGGAGTTAAACAGGAATATTGTCAGTGTGCTGCAGTCATGAAGCCACATGGAAGGTGTTTGTGTTTGTTCTGCCCAACTGTGCCAGCAGAAGGTGGGAAAAGAGGGAAGGTTTATGTAAAACAATTAGAAGAGCATTCAATTCATTTCTTACTGTTCTGGGTCTCTAAAAAGCTCCAACTTCTGAGGTCAATCTCAACCATGAACTGCTGCTTTGTCCAGCTTTTGAGGAGACATCCTCTGCATCCCAAAAAATGCCATAAGTCTCACTCCATCCTTCTGTCCTAAATATGAACTTAAATCAAACCTTAGTCACGTCCCCTCGAATCAGCCCTTTTCCTGTGAATCCATTAGGTTACCTGCATTTTCATGAATAGGTCCAGAATGAAAATCAGCAAGAAAAATGCTCCAAAAACACATTAAAAGTCTTATTTATGTAATTTATTAATGGCCATGACATTGCACTCTTTCATATTGGAGTAAATTAACAACTAAATAGGGGAAAATGCAGTGAAGATTCTGCCTGCTGCAAAAATAACACGGAGAACTTGCTTTATTAACTTCTTCAAAGCTTGCAGGGAATTGAAAGGGAAAACAAATCCCCTTTTCGGGTCATTTAAGCCAGTTTATAGTGGACAAAATTACATCAAGCCACCATAAACAGATTTGTACAGGTGTAAGTGAAGTAGAGCCTGAATTACTGTGACATTTTCAAATTCAATTAAATGACTGAAAAATGTCTTTAATGTGAACCTCTGTGCTTGGGTCCATTACACGGTGGACTGTATTTGCTGCTGTGGTAGGAGATTGCTGTGACACATCATCCAGACCCAGCAGGATGGATCAGAGGCAGAGCCCCTTTCTCCACAGCTCTGCTTTCATTAGCTGACATGGAATTACTCCTGTTTACACCCCAGTTCTGGACACCAGGCAACCCTTTAATTCTGAATATTTGAGAGCTAGGAATACTGAGGATGACTTCACTGTACCTTTTATTAGGCACTGGAGTTGTGACTTGGGAGGCATAGCAGGGGCAGTGACAGATTTGCAGACACACTAAAAAACAGCAGCGAGAGCAGAGTTCAGTCAAGGCAAATGCCAGGGTGATATACTGGGAAGATAAAGAGAACTTCTGATAGGGCAGGAAAGTTAAACCAGGGGAATAAATCTCCTACTCCGGGGTAATGTCCCGAAGCAGAAGTTTACCTGATGAGTGACTATGATCTCCATCCCCGAATACAGCATCAGCTTCATGCCCCACCACACACCTCTCTGGGTGTTATTCAACAGCACACTCATCACTTCTAAGTGGGCAGAGCCATGTTCATTCTGTCAGCTTCACTTACTCAGGATGTGCCATTCCTGAACCTATTCACAAGTGCTTTTTTCCAGCCATGCTATGAGTCTGTAGGAAGCCATAGCAAGTGACTGGCACAATTTAATTTGCTGCTCTTCCTCTTACTGCAGCCACTAAAGATAAGTGGTTCAAATAAAGGGATACTTAAGCTGTAAGTGCCCTTGGATCCCTGGAAGTACCCAAGACCAGGTTGGACAGGGCTTGGAGCAACCTGGGCTAGTGGAAGGTGTCCCTGCCCACAGCAGGAGATGGCACTGGATGGGCTTGAAGGTCCCTTCCAACCCAAACCATACAGGGGTTCCATGATTCTACCAATTCCTAGGGAATGGACAGCTCCAGTCTTGCTCCAGTAGGTCCCCCATCAGATCAAATCCACTGAGCTCACACAAGTGTGGTGATTCACATGGACCGTGTAAAACACACTGGGAAGCTTTTCAGAAATAAACCTCTAAAGAGCACACAAATTCTCATTCTGGCAATGGAATGTGCCTAGCTGGCATCTCTGCCCTGAAAAATCAAATAATTTTTGGCTCTGGTAGGATGAGGTAGTTACTATAAACAAGGGTGCTATTTTCTCATCTTTATCAAATAAATCTCTCTGAAAGGATGAATTTCAAGACCTGGACCTCATCACTCTGCTGGAAGAGAATCACAGAACCCCAAGATGAGTCAGGCTGGAAGGGCCACAGTGGCTGATCTGGTGGCACCTCCCTGCTCCAGCAGGGCCATCCCAGAGCTCAGGGCACAGCAGTGTGTCCATGGCTCTGGAACATCCCCAGGGAGGAGAGGAGACTCCATAGCCTCTCTGGGCTCTGCTCAGGGCTGGGCTCTGCCCAGGGCAGGAGTTCTGCCTCCTGTGAGGGGAATTGCTGGGCTCAGGCCCTGCCCGGGGCTTTGGGGCCATGGCTGGGCCTGGAGCAGAGCCTGGGCCTGGTGTGGCCCTCCTGACACAGGGACAGACAGGGACACACAGACAGGGACACACAGGGACACACAGGGACACCCAGGGACACCCAGGGACAGCCAGGGTGAGGCCCCTCTCCCTGGGGCTCCTCTCCAGGCTGAGCAGCCCCAGCTCCCTCAGCCTTTCCTGGGCACAGAGATGCTCCAGGCCCTCCAGGATTTTTGTCGCCATCAAGCAGCTCATGAGCATCCCAAATCACACCAACACGTTCCAGGCCTTTCCCATTCCACACGTGCTGGGCTTGGCTCACCACCCACCTCAGCAACACCCTGGAGCCCCATTTGCATGGCCAGAACTGGCCTGCTCAAACACAGCTTGATTTGCCTAAGATAGAGCTTAAAAAACGGTTACAAAAGTGATTCCCAACCTATTCTCCCTGTTTTCTGGCTGTTCTGTGTTTTCCACCAAATTCATACAAAGGAAAAGGTATCAGCTTTGAGAGATGATTGTATCAGTGATGCTAGGAGCCACCTGGGCTTCCCTCTTCCCTAAGGCTCACCATGACTTTAGGCTTACGGATGTCCACAGGGGTGCCCATCAGGGCCCTACCAGACTACAAGAGTGAGCAATTTTAATAATTTAATGACTCTCCATGAGAAGTGAGCCATGTCAGGCTGAATCATCCCAAAACAGGGATCCTGAAGCCCAGCATCAGGTGGTGAGTGAGGGATATGGTCCCCAGATCCCATTCCAGGGGGATCTCCCACCCCAACACAACTTCGAGGAGTTTGCCAAGCTCCTGCTCTCAGGTTTTTGTGTGTCTGTCACTCCAATGATGCCAGCAGCTCAATTAACTCCAGCAGATATTATCCATATGCTTAAGCTCTTTATGGGATTGCAGTCCAAGCTATTAGCAGCAATATCGTTTACTGAGGGAAATAGATTTTTACTTTGTAAATATTGTCAGATGGAAAGGCTCAGCTTGGTTGTGAGCAGGGGAAACCTGGGCAGGGAGCACAGGATAAATACTCCACAGTTTGTATTTTATATTGCATTATTCAAAGGAAAAAAAATCTCACCTTGAAGACAACAATAACCCCCAGGCTGTCCCATACTGAAGCCATTGGAAGATTAATTAAGTTTCTATATAAAAAAACAAAAAGGAATACGTGGCGTAGGTAAACTCTCCTTACCACTCCACCCAGCCAAAATCGACAATGAGAAAAATAATTATCTCTTAAAAAGTTGTAAATTTTAAACTGTGAGCAAAACTGTTTTATTTTTAGTTATTTGCAATAAATAGGAGCCGTAAAAAGTCTCAAGAAATAAGCAGGGCAAGGGAGGAGTTTGGTGTTTAATTTTTTAAAAAAAGTTTATTTCATTCCAAAATAAAAAAGAGTGAACTGTGGTTCATCTAAAAATATATCTAAATTGAAAAATATGGTTAAAGGGATAAATAACTGCAGGAAAAACAACATTTCAAAACATTTTGAACTGCCCCAAAATGTAACATTATCTACCTCTACTTATTTCACAGGGAACAAAAAAAAAATCACTATTTTGTTGCACTGAATTTCAATGTTGTAGGGGAATCACAAACTTTGGCTCCAGGGCTAATCCCATATGTCTTATATGCTTGAGAGAAGTAAAGGTCCCAAGCTCCCTATTAGCATAAAATAAATCCATTTAAAAACAAGTCAGGCCAGAGAGAACTGGTCCAATCAACTAGCACGACTTTCTGTAGAAGAAAACTCTCCTGGTTTTCCTCTGGAGGATGCTTTTCAGGAATTTTCTCCAGCACAAAATCTAAAATCCCTGACAGCAACAGGGAAAATGGCATTACTTTTGCTGTGTGACTGCCCTGCTGCTAGAAATACACACATGTATGCCTGTTTTGCAGTCTGAATTTATTTGGTTTAGATGGGAGGAATTAAATGTGTTCAGGATTGTGCTGCCTCTCCAAAAAACACGGCCATAAAACCCAAGTGGGACATTTACCACCAGATCTGACCTCTCAGAGCTGCACTTGCACCCCAGCTGAATACAGGCAGAAAGGGAACATCCTTTAAACACCCCTGTTACCCAGCAAAGGTTGCTGGAAATGTCCCCATAAAACATATGTTCAAGGCTATTAATTGTATGGCAGGAGCTGAAATCTCAGTAACGTGTCCCCATTACACACAAAGCCCAGATGTTGTGTCAACAAAACCAGTTTCACCAGTGCTGGTTGGTGTAACTACCCAAAATCTGCACAAAATGCCTTTCCAGGATGCATTCGCTGAGGCAGGAGAGTTCAGCAGCCCACAGGCAAGTTGTTTTGGAGACCAGGAAAGGGATTTTTGTAGAGCAGAAAGGCACAGCACCCTACAAAGCTTGTGAAAACACCTGTGGCACGAGAGGGGACACTCAGTGCACTCACACTTCACTGACATCCAAGAAATTTAAGTTTGAAATGAAATTAAATGATTTTTCCTGAATAAGGACCTACGATCAGACTCTATAGGGTTAACAACCAGTTTGAACACCATTAAAATTATTAAGGTATGGAGGATGCAAAGTTTTTTGGTCTGACCTGAACTGGGCTTTCCTCCATGTCAATGATACCCCATCTGGAGACAGATTTGTGAGCCATCAGTTTAAGGTTAATGGTGTAAAATGAAAGGAACTGCTGTGTTAAGGGGATTTGGACAATAAAATGGAAACTATCAAACCTGAAATGGCAAAAGAAACACCAGAAAGAACAGCTGGGGACCTCAGAGCTGGGGACATCAGCACAGGAAAGGCACGGATCTGTTGGAGCAAGTCCAGAGGAGGCACCAAGATGATCAGAGGAATGGAGATGAAAGGCTGGGAGAGATGGAATTGTTCAGCCTGGAGAAGTGTCAGGGTGACCTATTGTGGCCTTTTAGTGACCTAAGAAAGCAGAGACTACAGAAAACATGGAGACAGACTGCTTACAAGGAGTGGAGCGAGAGAACAAGAGGGAATGGTGTCACACTGAAAGAGGGGAGAGATTGAAATCAGATATGAGGAAGAAGTTTCTCCCTGTGAGGGTGGGGAGGCCCTGGCACAGGGTGCCCAGAGAAGCTGTGGCTGCCCCTGGATCCCTGGAAGTGTCCAAGGCCAGGCTGGATGGGGCTTGGAGCAGCCAGTCAACAGAAGGACCCAAGACACAAATTTCATTGTGTGACAAAAGATCCAGGCACGGACCATGTGTTGGATTCGCAGGAGAGTTCCTTTGTGCAGTGATGGTTCTGCACCACCATCAATGTGCATCCCTTCTGATGCCAAGCCTTGACCAAGACTGGATTTTTTTTTAAAAACATGGAGTGATGTCATTACATGAGTCATCCTCTGAGAACCAGGAGCACAAGGAAAGGGAAAGACAGATGATGATTAGTTGAATGTTTACATTGTTTCATTTAACATCTAGGTTCACGTGCTGGATCCCTTCAATTACCTTACATAGCACTTGAATTGTCATTTATTTCTTTTAGAAAACCGAATTTTGTTTATCCTGCCTCTTTCTTGAACTTTCTGGAAAATTATGTTCTAAAGTGCAAAAGTGGCACAAAAATAATCACAGTGACTTTCTGTGACTATGTGCTTTTTAATTGCAGATTTTTCTTTCCCAAATCAGAGCGAGAAAGAGCAACTGATGACTACAGCTGGATGAATACTGCAATCATTACCCTTGTTATAATGATACATTTCAATAACAACCACAATTCTTGATCCCCATGGATGGCTTTATAATGACCATGGATTATGCTGAGAAAATGCTATTCCTAATTTTATTGTTAATGGAGTGTGAAAGTCTTGCTCTGTGGTGGAGGCTAATTGTCACTTTAGATGTAATTTCCATCACTCAAAGAACATGTATGCTCCATGTATTAATTACAGGATACCACGATGGCTTGCGTTGACAAGAGATGGTGGATTTTGGACTTCCAGCCAAATGGAGCAGTTCCCTCTCTAGAAAAACTTCCATTATCATCTACCAAAAGCACATTTTGTCATAGGTAGAATGTGGCCGTGTTCATGGCCTTTAGAACATTTGGTATCTGCATAATTAAACTAATCAATTGCAGAACAGTAGTCAAAAGTCAAATCTTAATGAACTGGAAAAATGATACTTCAATTTGCTGTCTCCAATACCCAAATTAGCATAATAAACACAACGTACTTCTGATCTGTGAAAAAAAATAGAGATTTTTCCTCATTCTTAGATGGTTACTGTGTATTAAAGACATTATTTTCAGTGGCTTTGTAAACCATCAGCTAGTTTTGAGTAATTTAATAAAAATAATGTAAATATGTTATGCAAAACCACAATATCTTGTAATTTTTGCTGAAAATACTATTTGTTCCTTTTTTGTTGTTGTTGTAATAAATTTTCAATTCTTTTTAATCCATATATAGAGCATATTTCTCAGTAGGTGGGTACCCACTGGGAGAGAATGAGTATTCTTAAGGAATCCAGGGAGTTGACTGGTGGAGGTCAGAAGTGACTTTTAATCCGTTTTTTCCTCCGCCCTTGGTGCATGGAGAGGGATTTGATTGTGATGAGCACAGTGATAAAGGTAACAGAAATCGATGTTGTTCTCCATGCTGCAGCCCTGTCCATCAGTAGCCAAGACCCAAGTCCATCCTGCCTGGCTCTGCTGGAATTCAGGTCACAGCCTCCACAGGCTGCCTGCAGCAAATGATGGAAATTGATTTTCCCCCCCTCATTTTACTTATCAGAAAATGCAACAGATCCATTAAACATTGTTTGCTAAGACAGAACTTCAGATTCTCCCCCTCTGCTCCGCCCTGGTGAGACCCCAACTGTGTCCGGTTCTGGTGACCCAGACACAAGGACATGGAACTGTTGGAGCAAGTCCAGAGGAGGCCATGGAGTTGCTGAGGGGGCTGCAGTTCCTCCCTTATGGAACTGGGATGGGAGAGCTGGGAATGTTCAGCCTGGAGAAGAGAAAGTTGTGTGGAGACCTCACAGGACCTTCCAGGACCTGAAGGTGCTACAGGGAAGCCAGGGAGGGACAATTCAGAGTGACAGGACAAGGGGGAATGGCTTCCCATTCCAGAGGGCAGGGTCAGATGGGATATTGGGAAGGAATTGTTCCCTGTGAGGGTGGGCAGGCCCTGGCACAGGGTGCCCAGAGAAGCTGTGGCTGCCCCTGGATCCCTGCAAGTGTCCAAGGCCAGGCTGGATGGGGCCTGGAGCAGCCTGGGCTGGTGGGAGGTGTCCCTGCCTGGGGCGGCACTGGATAAGCTGTGAGGTCCCTTCCAACACAAACCATCCCCTGATTCCATGATTCCATAACAGAGGCTAGGGATATGATGAGAATCAGAGTCCTGCTGCCTTGTCTGAAATTGTGAAAGCACAGAAAGTAAAATTTGGCCCAGAGCAATATTGCTACCCCAAATCAAGGGTAAAAAAAACTAAAATAAAATATTAACGTAAAATAACTCAGTCACCAGAAGGTATTACCTAAGGGAAGGGGGTGCTGAAGGACCCCAAGCCAGTTTGCTGGGACAGACTCAGAAAGGATCATCCTCCTGTCTGCAAACATGTGGAAGTGTGAATATTCCATCAGATCTCCACAACAAACCTAATCTGTATTGCACCAGTGCCCTACCTCATTTTAGCAGTGCAAAATAGCCAAAGCTTTAGAGAATAGCTCAGCCATCTGCGCCTGCAGGTGTTTACAATACAGAATAAATTAAGAAGTGACAAGGCATTGAGAAGGTTACAGTTGAATAATTACCAAGGAAAACTCAAAATCTTATGCACCATTTCAACTCCTGAAGATGGAGTAGCTTCCTCTGTCCTTTTAAAATCATTTTCCACTCTTGCTTAGTTTGCCCTTCTGTCTGAAGGACATCTCCCTTCTTCAAATAGACAACTTGCAGGAATTACATCAATACTTGTGCTAACAAGGCTTTTTATTCCTTTTTTATTTAATTGATATGAGAAATTCAGCTCCCAGAGTGGAGCACGAAGCCGTGTCCCATCGCTGTTCTGTGACAGCATCTTCTGGCTCTGGTTTTGCTTCTGAAAGCCTCTAGAAAAGTCCAGTTTAGACCTTGTGAAAAGAAATTCATGAAAATATGTGGGATCTGGGACATCCCCAAGGTTTTCTTTCTGATTATGAGCCTGTTGCATGGAAGGCAATGACATTCTTTACTCAGAGGGGGGTGAGGCCCTGGCACAGGTTAGCCTGAGAAGCTGTGGCTGCCCCTGGATCCCTGGAAGTGTTGGAAAGGAAAGGGAAAGGAAAAAGGGAAAGGGAAAAGGGAAAGAAGGAGTAGGAAAAGGAAAAGGAGGAGGAAGTGGACAAAGGAAGAAGGAAAAGGGAAGAAGGAAAAGAAAGAGTAAGAGGAGAAGGGAAAGGAAGAGGAAGATGGGAAAATGGAAAGGAAAGAGGAAGAAGGAAGGGAAGGAGAAAAGGGGAAGGGAAGGAAAGTTAAAGCCTTTTAACAGGGAGATAGATAACTATCAGAAATTTTGCATAACCTATGTGGTATTGAGGCCTGTGTCTGGCAGTGGATTTCAGGCTCTCTGGAGGCAAACCATACACAAGACTAAATAAGTGAGTAATTAAACATTCTGGGCTCTTCATCGTGTGGCACCAGCTTTCTCTGATATTCGCAGAAGTCTTGGAACACACATAGCCATGAAGAGCTCCTGTTCAAATCCATCTTTCAGGAGTTTCAGCCTGAACACCAGCTTCCCAAAGTAATTCCCTGTCTGGAATGGCCTGGAGAGAGGCAGAGCCCTGGGAAGAGCACTGCAGGGGAGCTGGCAGCCGTTGTTATTGGTGCCTGGGCTGAGGACTCACAAAAACCATTTCCAGAGGAGTAGAAGAGGAGTCCCATCTCCCACCAGGTGTAGTTTGGCCCAGGACAGTGAGCTTATCCCTCCACAGCATCCACCATCCTGGAAAATGAGCCTTCTCAGGGCTAAGAACCCAGATTTTTTTTATGAGAGGTAAATAAAACCCTTGGGGGTTTTAATTTTACAAACCTGCAGTGTTGCAATGAAGAGAAGCCCAGTATCCGTCACCTGCAGGAAAGGAGGGGTCTGTAGAGTCACGCATGCTTTGTAGGGGTGCACAACCAGCCCCTGGGCTTGAGGCATGGACTTGGAGCTGCAGGGTTTCCCAGCTCTTTATTCCTTTATCCCAGACTCATTAAGGCCATATTTTGGTGAGACATAAAAGAGAGGGAGATTTCTCTAGCACTTATAAAACAAAGCACTTGGTAGGATCCTGGCTAGACACCAGTCGTGGCTGAAGCAGATTTAGCTGGGTCAGTAACACAGCAGCACAAACTGGGTTACCTCCCACTTCAGCTGCCAAACCAGGGAAGAAAAATACTCAGAATTAAATATATTACAGTATAAAAAAATAACAGCAGACCTGGACATGTGTTATCTCTGTAAAGCAGATGTTTTTACTGTGTCACATACTGGCTGGTGTGCAGAGGAACTAATAAAGTGATTTACAGCTGTAATTACACTTATTTTATTATATGGGATGAACTACACTGAGGTGCAGATCCAGCAAACCCCACCAAATATTCCAAATAAAGGAATTCAATCTTAACCTTGAGCAAGACTGATGGGTGGGGGTTGGCATACAGAAGGCTACTTTTTATTGATTTAGCATATTCTTCCCCAAAAGGGGAGCAGCCAGATGCAGCAGAGGATGCTGAATCCAGTAGCCCACATGTGGCTTTTTGTCCAAAGGTTAATCCAGAGCTGAGAGTGTGTTCCCAGCTGGCACCTGTGTATACACCCAAAATTATAATGGCTTTTTCCTCTCAGTTGGCAACATTGAATTATTTGGTTCATTTTTTGCAGTTTTTGGAGTGCAACTACAGTGGAATAAAAAAAACCCCATGTATCCACCAGCAGATTTTAGCAGCCATTCTGGGGTTTGGTGTTTTACCACAGGGTTTAGTCAGTCTTAGAGAATTGGGATTGTTCAGCCTGGAGAAGAGAAGCTTCAGGGTGATCTAACTGTGCCTTTCCAGAAGGAGCCAACAGGAAAGATGGAGTGGCAGGACAAGGAGTGGAGTGACAGGACACAGGGAATGGCTGCCCACTGCCACAGGGCAGGGCTAGATGGGATACTGGGAAGGAATTGTTCCCTGGGAGGGTGGGCAGGCCCTGGCACAGGGTGCCCAGAGAAGCTGTGGCTGCCCCTGGATCCCTGGCAGTGTCCAAGGCCAGGCTGGACCGGGGTTGGANTGGGCTTTAAGATCCCTTCCAACCCAGACCATTCTATGACTCTATGATAAATCAGGTGTCAGGTAAAAGGTCTAGAAAGGTAAAAATATTTCTAATTCATGTATTTTCTTCTAAGGTTTTGAAATGCAACTTTATTTTATGGTCAAACCATAGTTCAGTTGCTCAGTTTCTTGCAGTTCTTCAGCAGCCATTGAACTTCGGGGTGCATCATTTTTTTTCTTACCTAACACAGTAATCTGGACCTTATCCTAGGAGGAATCTCTAAAAAGGGCAGGAAAAGCCACTTCCTCCTTCTCTCAGACCTTCGGTGGTCAACAGGCACAAAAAAGCCGCAGCCAATCATAGAAAAACCAGCTAAAGACATGCAGAGAAAAGTTTTCCTTCACTTGCCCAACTGTCAGGTCAAGAGACCTCCACACTACTCCAATTTTTGACTCAAGCTATTTGAGCAGTCTGATCAGTTCTTGAGCATTTGTAGGATTATCCAATTAAAATGTTAGCAGGCAAATTGGACAGCATGGAATCACTCTACAGAAAATTGCATAAGGCAGGGTTTTTTCCCTAGTGTAATAAAGCTTCTCCAAAGGCAGGCTGTCCTTTCATTCCTTTCTGATTGTTTTATAAAGCTTTTGGTGTCTGTCTTTGAAAACTGAAAAACAAATTTTCTACTCAATTTCTTTTCCTCCTTCTTGCAGCATAGAGTTTGCACTAAAATAGAGTGGGAGGAAGGAGGGAGGTGGTGTGAGAAGTGAAACCTTTAAACTGTTGTTAGAGTTGCACAAAAAGCCAGGGCACTAAGACAGCATAGGATGTTGTGGGAAGATAAGAAACATGTGACAGGTGAGGTGAAGTAAGAAAAAATAAATGCTGACAAAGTTTTCTTGTAGTGAAGTGTGGGAACAACCATGACCACAAAGCCAACAAGTCACAGAGTCACAGAATCTTGGAATGGCTGGGGTTGGAAGGGATCTTAAAGCTCATCCAGTTCAAATCCCCTGCCATGGGCAGAAGACAACTTCCACTATCCCAGGTTGCTCCAAGCCCCATTCAACCTGGCCTTGGACATCTACAGAAATCAAGGGGCAGCTACAGCTTCTCTGGGCAACAAATATTTGCTGCCAGTATTGTTCTTGTAATTTTAACAATTAACCTCTTGTTTACAGTTATGGAAAAATATTAATTGGGGCAGCGAAGATTTGCCACAGCATTTCAGGATTTTTAATGTCAGCCAGCTGGTATTTTAGTAGTGTGAGACAAAGTTCACCCAGACACAGGGTGTAAATGGAAGTGATAATCTATTTTTGCTGCACAAAGGCCTGTGAAAAACAAACTCCACATTTTTGTGTTTGCTGGGAGTGGGGAATATCTCTGCATGAGCAAGTCCTCATCTTCTCCCTCGCATGCTGGAATTTCACCGCCTGCTTCATCATCGCGCTGGCTGGTCTGACTCATCTCGGATCAACAGGAGCTTGAAATTATCTCCAGGTCCATTATGAAATCCATATCAGGGCTGGGAAGATGCACTGAGGAGCAGGGTAGGGGGGCAAAGCTTTTGTTCCACCCTGGCTCAGCACAGGCCACTCTAAATTGCGCCGTCACACCAAGCGAATAAACAAGAAGCAGCATTTTTGTGCTTCCTGCCTCTTGGGAATTTTTGTATTTCACATGTTTTGCTGCAGCAGAAAACACAGAGCTTAATCAGGCTTTTTGTCTGCAATGTAATTGGAGTTTGGCTGCTTTCACCCGTTTTTACCACTTCAAACATGAAATTGCAGACTCATTGCACTCACGTGGACTCTGAGCTCGGAGGGCAGATGTGTTGGCTTTGTTCATGCCACAGACCCACTCTGGACTCAGAAATAATTCCATTCAGTGAGGTGCTGTCCAGGAGGAGCAGAGAGATTGGATTTTGGCAAAGATCTGTGGGTTTGCTGTTGGCTCCCTGGGTTAACAGGGCACTGGAGTGAAATGCTAAGAAGCCTCATGTCTGTCCTCTGATCTGCCATCGCCCAGGGATGGTCACGCCAGGCTCATCTTCTCTGCTCCCTGAATACTAAAGAGAAATAAAATATTATTTACCACTGCAGCTACTCTAAATGTAAGAGAAAATGGTACACTATGCACCTAATTACTGTCTGGTGGCTCAAAGGCACAGTTTTTTCCCAGAGAGGAGAGGAATAAGAGTGTGTATTCCTGCAAGAGATCAAAAGCAGGGAGGACAGAACTATGGCAGAAAAAGAAATGCACACAAATAATTGGACATAGCAGAAATGTGATATCTCAGACAAACAGATAGAGGAATCACTTTGTTAAAAATAAATGAAATGGAGATACAAGGGAAAGAAACATAAATAAAAATAGATGGCATCAGTGTAACAGACTAAGACTTATCTAAGCTTATATGTATTGACTCTAATGGGGGGCTCTGGCTGCACTCTGCATTTAAAACTGCTGGACTGGGATCTGTGTGCTCCAAATCATAACCTTGGAGGTCCACCCTGAGTCAGAATATCCCCATAGGCACCAGATGATTTGCTTACCAGGTTTAGAGCCTCTCTGCAGCCTGGACAGCTTTGGGTTGCTTTGAGTCTGTTTTGAGCATAGAGATTTCCTCTTGTGCTATCACAGCGCCAGGAAAGGACATATTGAAAAGGAAGTCAGAGCTCCAAAATTTTTCAAACTTCTGTGGAAGACAATATATAGGGTAAAAATAGAGCTTTGCAAGGAGTGCATAGCAACAATGGGAAGTTTGCTTTCTGAAAAAAACACAACATTGATAATATGGGTCTATTTATAAAACCTGGGAAGACAGAACGATTAAAAACAAGTTCTTAAAATACATTTGTAAAGAAAGTTTCTGTTTCCTCCTGATTCTAGGAATGATAAAAGTTTGTGAGTGTTACCAACTTCTATAAAGTTGGTCTTGGAGGTTTTTTCTCTTTGGGTAGAAAGATGAGAGGCATTGAAGTGATCTGTGAAAGAAGAAGAGCTCATTCATTCCTCACACAAAACACTGGGAATGAACCCACTCAGGTGGATTCCTGCCCTTCTGCAGAGCTGTGCTCCCTGCTGTCCCTGCTTTTGGAAAATATTCATTACACCCTTTCTTTCCAAAACTTTGAGCTTTTCTCCTCAGTGAGTCAAGGTTGCTCAGATGTCAGGGGTGCAGTCTGGGAAATAGCTCTGGAATACAAATGAGTCAAACTTGCCCCTGGCTTTGCTTTCTCTGGGTGTCCAGAGAAAGAAGAACCTGGATTCATCCTGACTCCTGAGTCACCCTCAGCAGCAAGGCACATGATGTACATGACCACTAATGCAGCCCCAAAAACAAGGTGATCCTCTGGGTCTACCTTAGCTTTGCCTCAGGGTGTAAATGGAGTTTCCAAAGCATCAAGGGAGCTTGGTGCCAAAAGCAGAGTTCTTTAGTCCTCTCCTACTTCTATAACCAGTCAGACAGAAAAACACTGCCATGGAGACCCTCCCCTCCAAATCAGCCAAACACCCCAGAGTTTTTGCTGTGAATATCCCAACAGATCCCAAATTAACCAGCAGCCTCCCCAGGGAAGGCTCCTACTCCCAGAACCTTCTACCTCATAATTTTTTGAAGCTCTTTAAATGCTTCCTGCTGTCTCTCCTTATCTCCTTGCCTCTAGTCCAGCTTTCATCCTCCCACTCTTCCTGCAGTGTCCGTGGCAATCTCAGGCCCAGCAGATCCCGGGTTTGTCATCCCTTAGACTCCTAACAGATCCAGCAAACCGGCTGTGCTGGGGTTCAGCTCTTTGGCACAGACACCTTGCAGCCTCCATCAAACAAATGAGGGATTCTGCTTTTCCACAGAAATATCCCCCAGCACAGCAGTTCTCTCCATAACAACCTCATCATGTTCAGAGGCAGATGCTCTAAATTAGCTGTGCTCTACGAACGGGAGCAGCATTGAGGTGGTGGAATGGAAAGGGGATGAGAAAAACTGAAACATTTTGCCAAAGGTCACATTTCAAACAACTTAATTTAGCTTCATTTTAAAGGGCTTCTTGCCACAAGACTCCATATGAGTCTTTTTATCCTCTTTTTTTTTTTTTTTTT
>WEZZ01012325.1:0-84741 GCA_013400585.1 Chloropsis cyanopogon | reverse complement strand
TTTAAAGGGCTTTTTTCCACAAGACCCCATTTGAGTTTTTTTATCCTTTTTTTTTTTTTTTTTTTTTGTAGCATAGCAAGAAAATGGAAGCATCAACAAACAGCACTTAGGCTTGTCATTTCAGCTCTTATCTCTTTTCCTTTATTTTCACTAGGAAAGCAAGAAAACCTGGAAACAAGGCAAGTCTTCTCAGCCCTGGGAACTGCTGAAGCTGTTTAAACTCTACAAGCATTTAGCTTGCTTAGTTCTTTGTTTTTTTCATCAAGGATTAATTTTTGATTAAAGTTAAAAAAAAAAAAAGTTAAATTGAAATCAATCCTCCAAGCAATTTGTTGAAACTGTTTCCTGATCAAAACAAAATCAGAATAAATGACATCTGATTTAAAAATAATTACATCCAGTGATAATTAGTGTGTTTGCAGGAAAGTTTAACAATTTTTCTGTAGGAAGAGACCAGGAACAAAGTCAATGTGCTTTGAGCTAAAGTGAACACAGCCTTTTCAGACAGACACTACATAGATGTGAAACTGGGGAAAATAGGGCGTCTCTGAAATGACAGACAGGTGCAAGAGAGAAGTCTGGCTGACAGGAAATAGAGAATATGCATCACACATGTTAAAAAATGAATAAAAAATCCATACCAGGATGAATGCCCTGGTTTGAAGAGGCATTTATCTTGCATTTCCCCAGCATGGGATGTTATTTACTTCTAAGACTGTCTAGTTTATAAGAAAGAGGAAGAAGGTAACCTCAACTTCATTGAAACTCATAAATAAAACACCTCTCCACTTTCACCAAGCGCTGCTGCGCTAAAGCATCACAAAAACTTCACCTTAAAAATGCTCTCAAATATTACAAGAGACAGCTTTGTTTTCTTGCAGCGTTTCCCATGTTTTATCCACATTGTCTTGGTTTGAAAAGACAGGTGTCTGCTAAGGAAGGCAGAAGCCTCCCCTGAAATGGAAAATGCAAACCCCCTCCCTCCAAATTATTATGATTTTGAAATTAAGGGGCTCTCAGGCAAAGATATGGAAGCAGGAATAACAGTTCTTTATTAGGGAAAAAAAATTTAAAAAAATAAATAAATAAACAATGCCGTAATACAAAACAACACTGACAAAGTCAGAATAAAACCTGACACCCTGTGGGTCAGGGTGTTGGTGCAGTCCCATTAAATGGTGGCTCAGCCCTCCTGCAGTGCCAGCTGTGGCTCTGCTGGAGCAGGGATCCTGTAGAAGGGTGGAGTTTTCCTCTGAAGGTTTGGAGCTGGTGTAGATGAGCCTGGTCTTCCTCTGGGAATGCAGTGGGAAAAGGCTGACTGTGGTGTTCCAATCCTCAGATTCTATCCCGGTAGGAATGCTTGGCTCCTCCCCCTGGGCAGAGCATCTCCCAGTGGGATGATGTAATCTTATCAGCCATGCAGTGACACTCAGTGGCCCATTAACAGAAGATAATTAACAATTAATGGCCCATTAACAGAAGATATTTCTCAGAGGGAGGATTGGTTTGTGGAAGAGATAAAGCACACTGCCCAATTAAGAGAAGATAACTGCACCACCTCTAACCCCCATTTTCAACCTAAGAGAGACATCCCTCAGCTGCCTGGGGGAGCTGAAAGCTGCCAGGTGAAATCACAACATGCAGTTAAAGGCACCCAAAGCACTCAATGAGAGGGAGCTCAGGGTGACTACTGCAAAGCAGCCCGAGAGGAGAAGTGTCACGGACTGTTTAAGACATTCCAGGTGTTTGGGGCCCTGCACATCTTTGTGCGGCATCGATTAGCCATTTCTTACTTACTCCTTCCTCCAAGGATCAGTCTGAAATGCATCCAGTTCTGGCTGTGCTCACAATGTCACCTGACCAGATTTTTAAGGGGAAAAAAAAAAAAAAGAAAAAAAAAGAGAATTTTAATTTAAAAACTGCAAAGGCTTTCTCTCATGTAAAAAATACTTCAGAAAGCTTCAGTGAGGACTGAAAATCAATAGTGTTTTCTTTTTGCTAGGAATAATGGTTATTTCTAAGCAAAGCCCTGGTGCTGGAGAGGGCAGCTGTGGTAGACGTGCACATCTATCCCGTGGATTCACGAGGGCTTTGTCTTTGGCTCCCATTTACACAGCTTTAAATTCTGCTGTGTTGACTTTGAGCTTGACACGCCACTAAATCTTCAGTCCCCAAGCAGAGTCCTCTCCAAATCATGGTGTTTCACTGGCTGCCTCGGACCACAAGTGTCACCTTCATTTGAAATTATCTTGTCCCAAGTGTGCTTAAAACATTCTCATAGTTTTTGATGAGGCTGGGCCCCGTTCCAAGGCCATGGCCAAGCCAAAGCCCCTGCAAGGGAGGGGTTTTCTCCTGGCTGCCTTCAGGAGGGCCCTTTTCAGGTCTGCTCAGTCCCAAAGTAGGTCTGTTATTATGCAAAAGCAATTTAACGGGATATGAGTTATGACCGAGAGGATCCATGCAGGTGTTCGTGGGGTTTAATTAATGTGTTCACATCACACCTTTAATTAATTTGTGACAACAGTCTCGAGTGTCACCGAGGCAGAGAAAGACAACTTTGCTGTCCAAGGCTCACAGGAAGTTATAAAGGATTTTGTGCCTTCTGGGGTGATGGGGAACCTGGAGTACCCAGCCCAGGATGGTGTCTGGGAGCAGGAGTGACTGCACAGCTGTCTGCAGAGATGAAATAAATACAGAAATTATCAAAAACAAAATTAGGACCACTGTTACCAAAAAAGTGACTCTTAAATGTTCCCTGAAAGCAGGAATGGGTGCTGTGGTACCAGTGAACCAACTCTACTGGATCATAGAATCAGGGGATTCCAGAATGGGTTGGGCTGGGAACTTAAAAATCATCTTTCCAATCCCCTGCCATGGGCAAGGAGACCTTCCACTAGCCCAGGTTGCTCCCAGCCCCGTCCAGCCTGGCCTTGGACAATTCCAGGGATCCAGGGGCAGCCACAGCTTCTCTGGGCACCCTGTGCCAGGGCCTGCCCACGCCCACAGGGAACAATTCCTTCCCAATATCCCATCTGACCCTGCCCTCTGGAATGGGAAGCCATTCCCCTTCTCTTGTGACTCCAGGCCCTTGTAAACAGTCCCTCTCCATCTCCCTTGTAGATCTCTACACCTTCATCTGTTTGATGAAACATGAGAGTGAACTCATTCTCTTTTCATCAACAGGCTCATTTTGCAGATTCTGCCTCAAACTCCTTTTTAATCTCTTCAGTTCAGTCTAGCAGTAAACTCAGTAAACTTCCAGAGCTGTGTGTCAGCATTTGTCTCCACACACAAATATGTGATTTGCTGATAAGGCAGATCGGAAGCTGGTTAATTGCATCGGATTTCTCCCTGAAAAGCCTTTTTAACTACCCTCAAATATCATCGAGGCTGAGGCTAAGTACATGTTTGAATATTTTCTTCAGTTCTCTGCTGACAAAACTGCTGATGTGGTTGTTCTTACATCTTATGATTGATCAAAAAAAAAAAAAAAGAAAGAAAAAAAAAGGAAAAAAAAGAGAAAAGGCAAAATTTTAATCCTAACACAAACACACAGATGAGAGACGCTCCAAAGAAGGCAATTTCGCACAGAACTGATTTTCATAAAGATTTTTAAACGTTTCCTCCTTCATCAGTGTTTGTTCCTAAGCATTAGACACTAAAGTAAATTGAAGTTTCTCCTACTGATGTAATTTGAGTTTATTTTGGTGGCTTTTGACCGTCTTTTACCTTGTCATTTGTTCCCAGCAGTAAGTATTTGGTGAACAGTTGTTCACTCAAAGATATTTTTTGTCGGGATATCAGACTTGTCCTGCTTATTAATTTGCCCTGAAACCTTATTCCTGAATAATTTCAGGGATTATCTTTGTTCACTAATCATAAAATCCCAGAATCCCAGAGTAGTTTGGGTTGGAAGGGACCTTAAAGCCCATCCAGTGCCACCCCTGCCATGGGCAGGGACACCTTCCACTATCCCAGGCTGCTCCAAGCCTCATCCAGCCTGGCCTTGGACACCTCCAGGGATCCAGGGGCAGATGATTTGGTCCATCCTTTCCACTTTTCAAACACTCTCATAAAAGTTTCTGTTTTGTTGAACACAAAAGAGAAACAAATTCCCCACAGATGCACTCTGACACCCATCCTCCATCATGGGTTCGACTTCCTGGCTCTCTTCAGTCTCTTTTAACATTGCAGACTTTTTTGGGTAAACAAAGCAAGGCCTAATTAACACTTTAGATTTTTTCTGTCTTCTCTTATGCCAGCATTTACCACTTCAGCACCAGGCTGACAGCAAGGAAAATTCACTGATTTGTGATGCATTCCACCTCACATCCTGTAATCCTGGTGCAAAACTGCATTCCCAGGTGGAAAGGAGCACCAAAGGCACAAGAGACCATCCTCTCTGGCAACTCTGCCCACCCTTGAATTTCCTACACGAAAATTCCCAGTTTCCTCCCTTTCACTGACATTTCATTTGTCTGTAACACCACAACTTTGAAACAGCAAATCTCATCAGCTCCAAAATTCTCAGGATTGGGATCTGCAATGGCATAAATTGCTTCAGCTTTGTCACAGTTCTGAATGTCTAAGTTGCTGTCCCCAAAAGTTTTCAGCCTGTCTTGCACTGCCATGACATATTCTCCCGTCTGCTGGGATTCAGTACTCCCCATTTTATCTGCTGTGCCAACAGGAGTTGAATTTCTGCTCCAAATAAGTTCCCTACTTGACACAGAACTCATTAAAAGTTATGGAGAAGGTTTAGGTCAGGAAGGGGTCATTGGGAATGGAGAAATCCCAGTCGAATGAGAGTACAAAGGGAGAGGGATGGGGTGGGGGACACAGGAACCTCACAGGCCAAGTCCTCGGCGTGGCTGGAGAGGAAGGACCCAGGGATGCAGAGTGGAGGAGAGCCAGCTGAGAGGAAAATGAATCTGTAATTAATTTATGGCCTTGGATTAATGCTGATGGATCAGCTGTGACACAGAATTAGAGCTGGAGGTGCAAACTGAGCTGGCTGCAGGGGATAACATGGCCCTGCAGGAGTGGGTGAATCATCCCACCAGACTCAGGCCAGGAGGAGGTGGAAGCAGGGTAGGACTGGAAAGCAAACTCCTGGAGAATACTGAGCTGCCAGCGTGAGAAAAGGAGGGGGAGACTGGAAGGGAGTGCTCAAGGGGGAAGAAAATGAGACATGCAGAGTTTAGGAGACAAAATAAAAACAGAGAGGAGTCATGGAAAACTCATTGTGTCATTCCCGTTCTTCCACCACTCCCACCCCACCAAAAAACTGGGTGAACATACATTTATGTGCTGAATTTAGCTTAATATTCAGCTTTTAATATCACCAAGCAGATTTAAGCCAGCTCAAACTCTATTCTCTTTAATGTTTTATAACTTTTTTTCTTTTCCTTTAATTTTTTTCCCTTCATTTACAACTTTTTCTCCTTTTCTTTGACCCAAAGACAAAAAAATTGTCACCCATCAGTACTGAGCAATCCACCCTCCAGCTGGAGCAGCAAATTATGATTATTCACATAAGTCATATGATTGTTGTGCTGCTCCTGGGCTTTGAATCCCAGTGGGAAAGATAAGAATATTCCTCTTATGGCTTTGGGCAGGAATTGATCACTTCCTACTCCTAAATACAAGTCATACCCTGCATTCATGCTGGTTGTGGGCGCAGTGGGATTTTAATCTGCGCAAATATATCAGAATTCATGCCACAGAAGATAAGAAAAGTCAAAATATAGGAAAGAAATATTTCAAATGGCAATGCTTAGCAATTCAGGAGAAAAATGCTCACGTTTAGAGGGTTCAAAATATTTTTTTAAAGTTTTTAAACTTTAAGGAAAAGAATGAAAGCAAAGAATAAGACAAGAAATCAAGCACTGGTTCAATCTGAAAAGCAAGAGAGGCCAAAATTTCCCTACTGTGGGGGCAATGAAAAATCAGCCTAATTCCATGGCAGTTAGATACTATGTGTGTAGTGCTGAGTACTCATGGATTCTGTAAATTGTGAACCCCTTCCAGCAGAACCTCCCAGCACCCAGGACAAGACACACAAGAATTAGTAAAAAAAGTGAATTAATAGAGGGGGAGTCACAAGATTTCCCTCTCCCTGTGTCACAGGAGATTTGTCACAGTCACCCACTGATCAACCAGAAATGCACTGGCCCTGTCACAGGGACAGCTGGAAAATAATCCTGCCCCCATATTTTTACTGCATATTGTCATTGAACTGGAGCAGGGGACCTTGGGGGACAGGCAAATGGATCATTTTAATTAACACCTAATTGTGCTTGACACCTGAAAGGCTGCTAAGCTTCTCCCCTGCCAGACCCAGTAAGTGAAGGATGTCTGTGCAGCACTGTACCAACAGGCAGGAGCTGGGAATTACTCCCAGCTGCAGGATGGAACTTCCTTGCCTCATTTGCCTGTGGAGAAAGCACAGCATTTTGGCTTTAAATCCTAAAATCAGGAAGATGATCAGAATTTCAGCTACCAAAACCCAGGAATCATTTCCGTGGAAGTGAGGATTTTCTTTGTGGCTAGAACAATTGAGGAGTTTCATAGAGAACAAATCAATCAGTGATTAAAAAACACACGTGAACCACTGTCCTCCTCTGTGGTGAGGAACTCAGCACAAATACCAAACCATTTAAAAATATGTAAATGTAACCTTGAGGTGCTGGGGGAGAACCCACACTGAGAGGTGGAAAACTTGAGGAAGGTTTATTTCTATGCTCTCAGAAAGGTGTAACATTAGCATTGTCCCACCTTCTATTGTTCTACTTGTATCATTAGCTTTTATTAGCATTGGATTGAGCACACCCTGCTTTATGACACTGCAACATAAATCAAGGCAGAGCCTCCCCTGTGACTCATATAAGCCAGCAAGCTCCATATAAAAGAAAGCCTTGACAGATGGGAAGGCAACAGAAACTGCAGAAGGCTGTTAAACTTCTTTGTTTCCCATTTTTATACCAAAGTATACAGCTGGAGATGAGAGCATTTTTGTAAGTTAAATGCCAGTGAAAGAAAACTGGGGAACACTGTGAGTTCTCCATGACCTGGGCCCCCCCAACTATTCTTGACACAGAGATCACAGCACTTTAATGGTATCCCCAAAATTCCTCTTTCCCTGATGCCCCTGCTGTAAAGCATCCTGATATCCATGTTGTCCACTCCCTGGTGGGAAGAGGGTTAAAGCAGTGTCCTCTTCTGGGAGAGGTGCTGTCCCTCCATCACAAGAAGCTCACCTTGGCTTTTCCTCCTCCAAAGGAAGATGCCAATAATATTTTAGGAAATAAAATATCATTGCCTCATCTGTGGTGGACCAAAGGCACAAACTCCTTAAAAATGGCTTTGCCACCTACAGCTGTAGGTGGCAGCCTGAGTTTAACTTAATTACATTAATTAGTTTGACAATCTGAGATGAAATGGTGGTTAGCAACTTTGGAGCAGAGGGGGATGTTAGCAAGGAAAGCAGTGATAAAATCAAATTCCCTTATGGATAGAGCCTTGCAAGCAATTATCTGAGGTGTGGGCTGGCTGTGGGTAGTGCTGCAGAGCTAAATGTCTCTGCTGGGCCCATGTTTCATGATGTAAAAGAGTTATTTTGGTGCCCAAACTCTCCTGAAGTTGTTTTACAGGGCTCAGCTTGTTGCAATCAGAGATTCTTTCCAAAAGTGCCCTCATATCAGGAAGTCTTTACTCCGAAAATGTGACTTTTTTTCCAGAGTTAGAAATTTTTTAAGATATATTAACCTAAAAGGTTAAAAAGAAAACAAAAGAGCACCCAAGAGATAAGAGTCTGAATTCCAGGTGTGATTAGCCTGCTGACAGTCCAAACAAGATTTGCAATAAACAAGCAATTCCTTGATGCTCTTTAAACCTCATGAACAGAAATCCTGTTCTTCTCCTGGGTAATTCCCAGAGAAGTGGTTCTTGGGACAATTTTTGTCTCTTGCAGTTCTCCATCACTAAGTTCTAACCATTGTTAGGGACAACGATTAAATTAGAGATAAATGGAGAGGCACATTGATATAACCAATTGGCTAAACTGGTACAGTGCCCTCATGGACACTTCAGCTGTGAGAAACCTCTTGGACATGGATGAGAGGGCCAGGAGTGACAAAACACAGGGAATGGCTTCCCACTGCCACAGGGCAGGGATAGATGGGATTTTTGGGGAGAAATTGTTCCCTGTGAGGGTGGGCAGGCCCTGGCACAGGGTGCCCAGAGAAGCTGTGGCTGCCCTTGGATCCCTGGAAGTGCCCAAGGCCAGGCTGGACAGGGCTTGGAGCACCCTGGGCTGGTGAAAGGTGTCCCTGCCCATAGGAAGGGGAAGGATTTAAATTATCTTTAAGGTTCCTTCCATCCTAAACCATTCTGGGATTCTAGGATATAACAACTAACACCTAGGAGAAGTAACCAAAGACTAAAGAATATGGAAGCTGTTAATACACTTATCAGCTTGATGCAAAATAGGAGACATTTAAATTTGCATTATTTTAGCATGGCTGGAAAAGCCACTCGAGCTGGAAAATCAGCCAAGATTTTTTCAGCTGTTTTGCTCTTCTGCCATCCCTAATTCTGTCCCAGAAATGCTCCACATGCACAGGGAATCAGGAGCCTTGAGGGCCCTGTGTTGTTCTGGTTGTGGTGAGCAGTGATTTCATGGGTATTATGCTCCCACTGATGTGCATGACTTTGGTTGCACAGGTTGATTTAAATAAATTAATTTTTTTCACAGAAAATCTGCTTTCCCACATGCTAATCATTTAGATCACATACTTCCCAAAGATTTTACCACCTTGCTCGCTGTGGTGTTTTAAAATACACAGTCAATAAGAAAAATAGTGTTTTCTTTTAAATTAAAAAACCAGAAAAACCGGTTAATTTCATCCAAATACCAACACATGCAGGACTTTCCTCATCAGAACCACCCTGATAATTGTATTTCATCAGTTCCACCTGATGTTATAGAGCAAAAAGAAGGACTTACATTCGGCAACAAACATTTTGAAAGTTCTCAGTTCCATGAGAGCAGATGCAGGAGATTTTCAGCAGGGACCAGGCCTGGGCTGGCTGTGCTGGGGGAGCAGGGAGATGTTACCTTCCTGAGGTTTTAGCAGCTACAGAAGATCTTTGAGCCCCAGCTGAAAACTAACTGGAATCCTACCATGAAATTTAATGAAAACTCAGCAGAAAGTCTCCACTGAACGGAGACTTTTCCCATTCCATGGTGAGGCCTCAAGTGGGGTGGGATTTTCCTGGTCACGAAAATGTTGGGGGCTCAGGGTCTGTTGGGCTTGTTTAGGGAAAAGAGAGAGAAGCTGATAAAGAACCAGTTGCCAAGATGGCAAGGAAATAATAGAGTTTCCAGAGAAATAGAATTTAGAACATCTGCTGCTCCCTCTACAAATCCTCTGAAACAATAATTTAATCTGGGGACCATCCGAGGTTAGAAGATTATTAAATAGAGCATGGCAAAAACACATCACAAGCTCTATGAGAACTTTGGGAGGAAAATCTACCCTGAACTGGGACAAAAGGCAGAAGTTGAGATATGTCAGACCTAAAGTTGCCCCAAGTTGTATTGGATCCCCTGAAACATTTAATTTCAACCAAATTTAAAATTTTATTGGAATTTTGTTTTATTTTTCTTATTGTTTTCCACTAAGAATTGGGTTTACATCTTGAAAGAATTTGTTGAACAAATTGAGGAAACCTGAACACAGAACAGGAAATTCACCAAAAGAAGCCTCTTTTTAGAGTTTCAGTTTTTAACAAAAAAAAAAAAAAANTTTATAAGCGTAATATATGTAAAAAAAAAAAAAAAAAAAAAAAAAAAAACAAAACAGAAAAAAAAAACTCCAGTGGTCAGCTTTAAACATAAGCAACACCCACATTGTCTCCATGAGGTTTCCAGCACCAAAGCCTTCACCTTCCCCACGTTTTATTTTTATTGCACAACAGAGGGCAAAACCTGTACAGTTCATTCCCTGGGTGCCTCAGGTCTGTTAAAACACAGGTTATTAAATCTCCAATCCCTGTTTCATGCAGAAAATAATTTTTGTGTAAATGAGGAGCCCAAATTACAGCAATTCCTGTGCATTTTCCCACCATTTTTACCAAGGCTCTGGGTTTTGTTCCCATAAATCAACATGAGTGGCAAACTGCTCCAAAACATCTCCCAGTTTGAGGAGGTTCTGCTGTGTCTGCAAATCAAGGAGACAGCCCTTGGAGGGATTGCCTTGTCCAGGACACAGGTCCTGGACAAAAAAGCAGAGCCTTCTACAATGCCTCAAAGCCTTCCCAAACAGCACTGGGAATCCAGCTGGACTCCCAAGCTATTCCTGACTTGTCACTGCACCTGATGGCTTTGCCAACCACTCACTGTGGCAAGAATTCCTGTGCTCACAACTCAGCAGGAGTTTCCCAGGCACAGAAAAGTGTTTCCTCCTGCTCAGTCTGACCCTGTGGAATACTCCTTCACCAGGACCATCACCACCAGGAGCAGCATTTCCACCTTTCATTTATATTTTACGTGATATAAATGCATGGAAGTCTGCTGTGATGTATTTAATTCAAAACTCCCACAGTGGGAAGAACAAGCTGGAACAAGGAAGGAACAAGGTAGAAGAATGAGTCCTGGAAGTGTCCAAGGCCATGGTTGGGCAGGGTTTGGAGCCACCTGGGCTAGTGGAAGGTGTTCCTGCCCATGGCAGGGGTGGCACTGGATGGGCTTTAAGGTCCCTCCCAACTCAACCCAATCCATAATTCCACTGGCTCCATCACACACTCTGGAAGGTCCATACCTTCCAAATAACTGAGGCTATCAAAAACCTGAGTAGCGAAAAGCAACATTGGCAAAATGACATTTACAACTTCCTGGGAAGCAGCTTAAGTGGCCAGCTGAGAAAACGAGAGGGGACATGTGGAAACTCCAATAAAAGAAAAGTCACTGAAACGTCTCATTCTTTCCAGTAAGTGGATTAAGAGTTCTGGTAAGAAAGCTGAGGTCAAATTTGATGACTTTCAAAGGAAAAAACATCACATCCTAGAAGCTTCTATGAAAGCTGAAGCCAAGTTTTTAATTCTATAAGCCTTTTTCTAATTCTTGCAAAATTAAAACAGAAACAAAGAGAAAAATATCAGTGAAAGCATGAAAAGAATGAATGTGATGAGATAATTAAGTGATTAAGCCCCAAGCTGTTCTTGGAACTGATCAGAAATGCCTTGGAAAACATCATTCCACAAATCCAGCTTCACTTCACAAACTGTTGCACTCTGAAATTGTAATTTTCAATTTTTCTTATTATCTGCACTTTCATGGATAAATTTTGTTTGGCCCTTGGTTCTGGAAGCATTTGGTGAAATGCACATGGTTTTTCATTATATTTTGTTAAAGATGGGGAAAATCCACAACAAACAACCAAACAGAAAAATCCCAAACAAACAAAAGGGGAAGGGGAAAGGGGAAAGGGGAAAGGGGAAAGGGGAAAGGGGAAAGGGGAAAGGGGAAAGGGGAAAGGGGAAAGGGGAAAGGGGAAAGGGGAAAGGGGAAAGGGGAAAGGGGAAAGGGGAAAGGGGAAAGGGGAAAGGGGAAAGGGGAAAGGGGAAAGGGGAAAGGGGATAGGAGAGAGGGGAAGGACAGAGAAAGGAAAGGAAAGGGAATTAATTTTTCATTACTATACTATTTTTCTGACTTTCTATAAATAAACTGTATAAAACATCAAAAGAAACACAGAGCAACTTATTTACTGTGATTTTATTCAATGTGAATGTATTTTGAAATTAAATTTGACAATTCCAAATTCCATCTTGAATGAAATTTGGGGTTTTCTCAAAGCTGTAGAGATTACAGATAGAAACCCTCACAATATCATTCCAGAGCTGGGACACTGCATTATGCAAGCAGGGTAATTATGTGTTGGGCTTCCATGATCCACGATTTCACAGGTTGGGATCCAAGAGACAACCCGTGATACAGTTCCCTGAAAATCTAATTTCCGCTGTGCCGAATGAATGTCTTCAATGTGCTGGTCCAAGATTAGTATTAAATGAAAATTATATTGTTCAGCTTGAGCTTTAGTGATTCAAATTGCTGTTCCAAACAGAGAGAGTGTTCTCAGATAAATGGGGATTTTAATTAAACATGTATGTATTAAGTTATTTACTTAATTATAGTATCACCATTGCCTCATATTGTTTTCCTGTGTATTAAATTCAGTTTCTCACATTACTGCATTATTAGATCAAACTGGTAATTGTCAGTTTTTCCTTTCTTCAGGCTTATCTAAGCTTGCAGTGCTAAGTCTCACTTCACTTATCTCATTCAACAAGGCAGTGATGAAAGCCCTGCGAAGGAACCTTGGGTTAATCAGGGCTTCCCTCCTACCTCTCGAGCTTGCAGAAGCCTGGAGAGCTCCTGGCACATTCTCAAGGTCTGAAGGTGTGGCTGATGCTGGAGCAGAACCCAGAATCTCCTGTCCTGGCTGTCCTGGCTGCTGCCCTGGGCTGGGGACGATGACAGAACAGAGAGGGGCTGAGCAGGGGGCCCCCAGAGCTTCGGCAGAGCCTCCAACTCACTGCAGGCTTCACAATTTCATTTATTGCCAAGCTTCTTTTATCTTTTTCTCATTTTTCCCCTCTTTGGGATACTTCCAGAACTCCAATGTTTCATTCACAGATGCAGGAATGACCTCTCCCCGTTTTTTGTCAAATCACAGATATCCCATGGACAGAAAAATCTCACTTTTGATCTGCTCCACCTCAGACAGAACCAAAGCTACTGCAAAGAATCAGTTTCATCTGTTTTAAGTATAAAATATTTAAAGGAGAGGAGAAACTATGGTTTTATTTAGCTCAAAGGTGGTCTGCTGAGATTTGTTGATTTAGCTTCAGTAATAAATAAGCCAAAGATTTCAGCAATCACTGAAGCCATTTCAGCTTTCACATCCAGTGAAACCCCTTTCCCCCTGCCTCCAGTGGGACTCCTTAGGAGCCCTAACAAGCCTGAACTGGCATTTTTCTGTGCAGGAAGAGGAAATCCAGCTTGTCAGAAGTGCTGCCCTCGCCTTGCACAGCCCAGCATGCCACTGCAGGGTATGTGGAAGGCTGAGTGTAAGCTGTGTGTAACCCTGATGCAGCCAGGAGTTGGGAAATCCTGACCAAGGGAAAGCTCTGGGACAGCTCACACCAGATCTTCAGGCATGAGGGAGAACTCCAGCTTTCCAGGCACCTTCATCAGGTCCATCAGAACGACTGATCTTGTAAAGAAAGGAAGAATGACCCTAATTTTAAACGAAGGAAGAACTTACCTGGCTCAGTGAGTAAATTCTGTCACCTTGTAAGAGAACAGAGGGTGCAGCACCAGGAGAGAGTTCTCTCTGGTGTGATGTTAATTATAAAAGCCATGAAAGAGCCCAGGGTAGGATGAGCACTGGATTCTCCAGGTCAGATCCTGCCCTTCCCCTCTCCTGGATAAGGGGATGGCCCAGAGCTTGCAGGAAGGGCTGTCTCAGCTGGAACCCAAAGCAGCTGAGAGGGAACTGGACAGGAATTACACTGCAGGAGATGGCTGGGAGGACTGAAATGCACCTGCCAGGGTGTGCAGAGCTGCTGGGAGCTCTCCTTGCAGCACCAGAGGTGTTCCTGCTTCCCAAAGTGCTGCTGGGGATGATTTCCAAAGCACTTCAATTCTCCATGTAAAGGGGACAAGGGAAAACTGCACTTAATTAGAACAGTAACATCTGCTTCACCATTGATCAGCAGAACCAAAAAAAATCCCAGTTTTTTCCTCACTAATTTACAAATCACCAAATTAGAGAGAAAAGGAGATTCTTGCCTTACCTGTTTTGATAGTTTTATTCTCCTAAATAGGTGAATTTACCAGAACATTTTCCTTCTTTCTCTTTATTACAGAAAAAAAAAAANCTCCTAAATAGGTAAATTTTCCAAAAATTTTTGCTTTTTTTTTTTTATTACAGAAAAAAAAAAAAAAAAAAAAGGGAATGACAGAGAATCTAGAAATATGTTAATGTCTTTCCTTCATCAAACAACCATGAATATACATGACCATACTATATTACTATTTCCAGCTTCTTTGATTTATGTTATGGATAACATGTTTATAGAAAGCTAATCTCCACAAGAAGCAGAAAAAAAGAGAAACTGAAGGAAAACAAAAAATCACACCACCAGAAGCAGGGAAATCAAATATCACCTAAATTAAACTAATCTCCAAAGTAGGCCAGACAAATACTGTAAAGCAGCCAGGATTTCTGAGGCACTTTATTACAAAGGATTTTTTTAATATCAAGATTGGTGAAAACACAATTTGTAAAGAAACACAGACAAAACATTATTAAGGGTGAGGTCTTCAAATCAGGGTGAATGGAATTAAGCTGTCCTAGGAAAACTGATCCAACATTCAATTATTGATATTTATCACACTTGATTTCATGTCAGTGACTCCTAATCACATCCCCAAAAAATTAATTCAATCAGAGCAAGCTGTTTCCAGCATGACAGACATGGAACCTGACAAATTGCTGCTGGTAAAGGTTTGATGCTGAATGGTTTCTGACTGCCCTTGAATTGGGGCTTGTTTGTTCTGCTCTGTGCCATGGGACTCAGCTCATCCCAGGTGCTGCAGACTTCAGCAGAACCACCAGAAGTGCTGTAGGTAGAAGAGTCCAAATGGCCCAAATGATGCAGGAACAGATTTTTGGGGTGGATCAGTCCTTAATCCAGTCCTCAGTGCAATCTAAAGAGCATTCTTCCCCTTGGCTCACTGATCCCATGGACAGACAGCATCATTAGTGCTGTCTAATGAACCTCAGTCCTAATGATTAGCACAGACCTAATGACCCCCAGGCTTGCAGACAAGAAGCCTGGCAGTCACTTTATCCTTTTTAATGACTTTGCTTCCTGCTTTCCCAGCCCTTCTCTCTTCTACAATGGACACGAAACTCTGATCTGCCACAGGGGCCACTTCCACCCCAAAAATTCCAGCTTTCCACTCCTGTCTCTTCCACCCTGATAAAGGACAGCAGGAATGGGCAGTGCAGTGAGATTTGGCCTTGCCACTTCTCCAGTGGCTCAGGCACATCCTGATGCCCGAGGACCCCTCTGCTCTGTGATCACTGGGGTTTGTTGGCACACCACAATGTCCTTAAGAGTGAACACAAACCCCGCCATCAGCAGCTTCCTGGAAATGGCACAACCTCCTCGGACTCTGAAGTTAAACTGTGGCTGTCCCTGGATCCCTGGCAGTGTCCCAGGCCAGGCTGGACAGGGCTGGGAGCACACTGGGCTAGGGGAAGGTGTCCTGCCCACGGCAGGGGTGGCACTGGATGATTCCATGACTCCTCAAAGGGACTAGTCAGAGTTTCTGTGAGCAGAGACTTTGCCCTGACAGTGGCACTTCACTGAGGGCAGTGGCTTACCAAGATTTGTTTACCCCACTGTTGATATACTTGTATAACACTGCACTGCAGAAAACAAAATTATTGCCTGCAATTATTCACTGAATCTTCACCAACTATTTACAGCGTCACTTTGATCCAATCAATCAACTCAATTACTCTCATAATCTCTTTGAGGGGATTTCTCCCTGTCCCCATTATTCTCCCAAGCCCCTGAATGATGACATGTAGGTTTTTTTTTCTAATGCAATAGATGCCTTATTTATTCCACTGCCTCTGTATATATGACATGCACACTGTTCAGAGAATTGCATTGTTGCCACTGCAAATAATGATCTAAATGCATTCCAGGACTTCATCTATATTTCCCTGAGTGTTTTATAATGTGCAGGAGGCAGAGAAAAAGATCTTCAAGTTATTTTTGAGGAAATATATATCACTGTGTGGTGGGGATGTCTTCAGGCAGCACTTGTTCCCAGAATTCTTTCATTTACATTTCTGCTGTGTTTATGTGCTCTGTCTTAATGCTTCTTCACCTACTTTGGATATTAGCTAGTGAAGTAAGAGATATTTTTATGAGCCTTATCCTGTGAAACAAATAAAACTTTAAAATTGATACACAACATTTGTTTATATTTCAGTGCACAAAGAACAAAGTCTGATTTCCAGGACCCTCAGAAATGAAACCTTTAGAAATATACTCTCAGTCCTGATGGCCACACAAAGAGCAATTTCAGTTTGTTATGAGGAAATTTCAGCTCCTCCAAATAAATATATTATGGTGAGAAACCGAGCAATTTCTTTATTCCTTTTTTTTTTAAGATAATATTGTTATTCTGAAAATCTCTCTTTCTAATGAGTTTGTAAAAGATAACATGAAAGCAGATGGAACACGTGCCATAATTATTGATTATTAACTTGAAATATTCTGTAAAGAAAAACCTTCTGGCTTTAGAAATGTTTCAACCAATACTTTTAACTACAGTTTTCACTGGGAAAAGAGCCATGAGCCACTGTTGGGAGAGGAAATTTTCCCCACCTGCACCAGTCTGGAAATGTGGTGCTGTTTCTCCTCCCAAACCTTCCGTAAACCTTAGCTGGGCCCTAAAACACTCTCTGGGTCCAATCTGAAATAAGTGAGCAACACACATTATTGGTTCCTCCACAGCATATTTTGCTGGCAGCTCTGTAAAATTAAATATAAATTAATACCAACATTTGCAGATTCAAAGCATAAAACCTAATTAAATAGATAATTTCAGACCTACCCATACTGACTTGGCTGTTTAAACTTGCTTCCTTCCTATAGCAGATTTTCCAGAAAGATGAGGTAAGTTCATATAATATTAAAAAAAAAAAAAAAAAAAGGAAAATTTGAGAGCATTCCTACCCCTCTTCCTTTCCCCATGAAGGTGGGGAGCCCTGGCACAGGGGCCCAGAGAAGCTGTGGCTGCCCCTGGATCCCTGGAAGTGTCCAAGGCCAGCTTGGAGCAGCCTGGGCTATGGAAGGTGTCCCTGCCCATGGCAGGGGGTGCCACTGGATGGGCTTTAATGATCCTTCCAATGCAAACCAGTCTGGAATTCTATGAAATTAAAATCACAGCATTGCTCCCAAGACCTTTCTTTCCCAAATTCTATCCTGTTTGCTCCCCACTGGGCAATGTCAGGATTTTTCCTCTTCCCTTTTCCACTGAGAAGGAGTCCCTTCTCCTCTCCCATTGCCACTGGCTCAGGATGAATGTTTCAGATTTTATCAGCTCCAGCACTGAAGGAACTTGGTGAATGAAAATGTGCTTGTGTTCTGGTTTTTTAGGCATTATATCAGGGAGGAAGTGAGCTGCTTGTCTACTGACAGAAACTAAATGCTTCTATCTGTTGCAGCCTGCTCCCTTATCTGCTGCCTTCTATTGTTTCCAGAAAAACCCTCTTGTAACAGGCAAGGAACTCGATAAAAAGCACAGAACAAGGGCTGGCCTAATTCAAAAGGACGTTTTTCTGTCCCTGGATGTTAAAGCCATGACCCTGCTTGTGAACAGGGAGACATGAATGAGGTGTGTGGATGTTCAGTGTGTCACCACAGGGCAGGGAATATCTGTAATTTTGTCAGATAGCCTGAGGGATAAGAGCCACGGACATCCTCCCAGCATGTCTAGTCCTAAAGAGAACAAAAGCTGCTGCACCTTCCATTTCCATACGTGAAATCCCTAATGCCCAGGCTGAAACAACTCCTTCTTCCACCTCCATCTGCCCCTGGATGCAGCTGGTTCACATTTGAACTCCTTCTGCCCAGGTGTCACAGGGTGGGCAGGGTTCAGTGCCCTGTTCATTGCTGGTTGGTCATGTCTAGCAAAGAAAACATATCCAGACTTGAAGGAAAAGAAGCTCCAGAGTTATATTTAGGGAAATTCCCCCATCCTGAACCCCTGGAACCCTGGAATGGCCCTGGACCCCTGGAAGTGTCCAAGGCCAGGCTGGACAGGGCTTGGAGCACCCTGGGACAGTGGAAGGTATCCCTGCCCATGGCAGGGGGGTGGGACTGGATGAGATTGAAAGTCCCTTCAACCCAAACTGTTCTGTCATTGTATGATTCTATAAAAGGAGAGAAAACTGAAATCACTCCAGAAGCTGAGCAGGTACTTGGGGTTTATAATTGTGTTATCATGTATTATATTTTTATTATTGCCTAATACAGTATTACATTATATTATGTATAATAATTATACACATTATCATTTAAAATATCTTATATTAAACTCATTATTTAGCATTAATCCATTCTAGTGGTATCTAGAGTCAACCTCAGTGCTGCCAAAGATGGGATTTCATAAATTCTGGGGTTTCTGGCCAGTCCATTGAGCTCAAGCCTCCAGTCCCAGCTGCACCAGCCCATGCTGAGTGACTTCAATCACAGTGTGCAGACAGATACTCCTAGAGCTGCACAAGGGTTTCCAAGAGATCCCTGACACCTTTGTGAGCAGGGAACCAAACCTCTCCCTGCCTCAGCCTCCTGCAAAGTGCCATAATATTCCTTTTCCCCTCAGTTTTATGAATTTGCTGCAATTTGTGGGTGGAGCCAACTTCCTGCAGCTGGCTGTAACTGGGGTGGGTGAGTGGTGCTGCCAGCACCTCAAGTGACAAGTGAAAGTTCAGACATCTGGCACTGGCTGCTCACAGACACATCTCCTTCCCGAAATGATAACACACAGATGATGGAAATAAAACAAAAGGAAGCAAAGCTGACAGTTGCTATTGTACTTCCAAATGAAAGCAGTACTTCAGGGAAGGGACTCTGCTCTGAGACAGCAGTTTCAAAAATGGCTGTTGGAAAAGAACTTTCCATTTGAAATAATAATCACATCTCTACCTGTGACTGAACTGACAATGAAACAAACGGCCTTGAGACAGTCATAAAGCTAAGACAGATTAATTTTTCTGGAGATGATACTGTTTTCCTACACTGCCCTTGCAGCACTGAATTATGCATCATTTCATTTATCAGATTGCCTCTCTCTCCCTGCCATCCCTGCAGCACAACCACACTGCCTAAACTGCGCTGATTTCCAGCAGGATGGAAAACACACAATGGATTTTCTTATCACTCCCCTTGCTGTCCCAAACCTAACAAAGCCCTGCTTTCCCTCTCCTCATTTCTTACTGCTTTTACTGTTTTCCTGTCACAGCTCTGCTCTGTATTTGTCTGGCTTTTTGTCATGCTAAGCAGCAATCCCTGCATTACAAAATTTCCTAATTGCAAAGAGCAAGCCAACCATAATTATTATGCTTTTACTATGATTATTTTCCGGAGGTGTCCCAACTCTTATGAAAATGAGAAACCTGGGCTGCCTGGTTTTATATTTTCACAGTTGCCTCGAGTGGCAGGGATTCTGCTGAGCTGTGCAGAGAGAAAGAGGGCACTGTCACCACCAATGTGCCTTCAAACCATCAGGAGCTGCAGGCTCAGGGATGCACAAGGGACATCCTGTGCATCCCTGAGCCTGGATGTGCCATTTCCTGCTGGTAGTTGTCTTTCCCCACCTCCAAAACCCCCTCTGTCAACCCAAAGAGGGGTACTACCATAGCAGAGAAGGACCAAGAGATGCTTTTTTTTGGTACCACACACTGCTGGGTCCTTCTTCTGCTTTCCTTTTCTGTTCTGATGTAAATGAAGTCAAGAGGAGGGCTTAGAGAGCTGTTGAAAAAAAGAAAAAAGCCATTTCTTCTCTCAAAGGGTCGTCAGCCCTCCCAGGGGTCTCCAGCCCTGGAAGTGCCCGTAAATTGTGTGGAGATGTCAGTTGGTGCTGGGGGCATGGAAGATTTGGCCAGAGGTTGGACTTGGAGATCTTGAGGTCTTTCCCAACTTTAATGATTCCCTGACCCACTGAGAGGAGCTGCCAAGGCCCCAGTAGGTGGCACAGACTGGGATTGTTGGCCAAGGAGCTTCACCCCAAATTCAATGGCTTTTCTGATGGACATGCTGCAGCACTCCAAGTCTTCAATTAAAATCACATTACAAAATCATAATTAAGCAGAGTAACCATATTTAAAGCCCCCCTTCAACAATCTGAGAGAAGAGTTGTCAATGCAAGGACATTGGACTTTCCCTGCTCTCTGAATATCTCACAAGGAATCAGTGCCTGGAAAAAACAGGAACCCCTCCAGCAGCAACTTCCTGAAAAAAAGGATTTAGTGAGTCCCCTGGAAAAAATTATTCTGATGCTTTTGGCACACAAAACATAGATATGATAACCCTTTGGAATAAAAGCTTTCAATGAAGAAAGGCTTCAATGAATATTTGTAGGAATTTTTATCTGTTTTCATGATGAACAAAAAGAATTACAAAAAGTATCTTCTTCCTCTTTAACATTCCCAAATATGTAGGTTCGAGAATAAAGCCAACAAAATGGAACCTATTCAGAATGAAAATGTTCGCTGGGAGTTCATCTGTGGGATGATAAGACATAAAAGTGAGCATCTGTATATTTGGATGCATCTTATTTACACTCAGGGCAGACCCTGGGAATGTCATAAAATCCTGCAAAAAAAAAGAGCCCTAAATGGCCTTAGAGTCATGGGAAATTTAAAAGAAAACTGGCCAAAATTTAGTACCTGGAATGCAAATTCATTGCAAAAATATGCTTTTCCAGCCACATCAAATATGCAAAAATATGGTTGCAAATTGAAAGTAAAGCAAAACACAGATGCACCATAAATTTCATTCTGGTACCATTATGAGGAGCAAAAGCCTGAGAAGATTTTTGCATTTTTATTTTCTCCATTCAATTTATTCACCTCTTTTTACTATGAATGAGAGACCCATTAAAATATTAAAAGATATTTAGTAGGTGATCTAAAATGATTAAAAACAGGATTTAAAAAAAAAGCATTTCCAGTGCTTGTCAGCATCAGGTTTTTTATCAAATTTAATACAAAATAGCTAATGAGGGCAACTCAGCCCCAGTAACGTTGTTCAAAATGCAAACTTGATTTTCAAAATCCTCCCCTCCATATTTAATAGGGTGATGATTACAAGAAAAGTGATGCTCCAATATGTTAATTCCCTCTCTGTTTTTCTGCTGATGTTACTCTTCATTTGAAGACAACTGTCACCCTCTCTTCCCCAGCAGATCAAAGCGAGGCATCCAGTTTGTACCAGATGCCATCATACAAAATTACATTTAAGAAATCTCCAAAGTAATTAAAAACCTCTGTATAAACCCTCTCAAAGAAGAAGACACACTGTACCAATTCACCCCTCTTTGAACAACTTCTGGGGAGGTGACAAAATGTGACTTAAAGCTTATGCTACACATGCCACCTCCTTCCTTTGAAGTCCTAATTAATTATCTTTCCTGAGAATCACAATAAACAGGAGGCTGCAGTAGCCTACTGAGATATCTGGGCTCCTCATCCCACTGAGGTAAGACCATGGAATCCTGGTGAGCAGTTGGATCTTGGACAAAGAATTCCAGGAGTAGAATGAGACTGGCTCAGGTCCATGATGCTGGATTTGTTTTGGGGATGTATTTTCATGTACCTTTGCAGTCAACACAACAGGACTTGCTGCCCCTGGCCTGGAAAGAAATCAGGGACAGGAGGGGGACCTTTGTCAGTGCTGGGAATGTGTGAATGCCAAAGACCAGAGGAGAAGGGGTATAAATGCACCAGCCTTTGTTATGATCCCCAAATCCAGCCCAAAACAGCATCAAGAAGAAACCTGGGTGCTGGAGAGAAAAGCTCCTGTTCCAGAATGGAATCTCAGTGAATTTGCCTTGTAATACTGTGGGGTTTTCCTGTAACTTTATTTGAGTTTTGAACAAACACATTTTGTTCAAAGTACAGAGGTGCTAAAGCACAGAGGTCATGAAGAGCAAGGGATGGTCCAGTACCAGCCAGGCCACACCAGCACCTGCAAAGCAGCATAGGCTGGTCCCCACCTCAGGGTCCAGTTATCATCCTCATCCTCCTGCACACCTCAGGGTCCAGTTATCATCTCTATCCTCCTTCTCCAGTTATCATCCTTATCTTCCTTTTCCAGTTACCATCCTCATCCTCCTTCTGCACACCTCGGGGTCCAGTTATCATCCTTATCCTCCTTCCCCACCCCTCAGGGTCCAGTTATCATCCTTATCCTCCTTCTCCAGTTATCATCCTTTCCTTATCCTCCTTCTCCAGTTATCATCCTTATCTTCCTTTTCCAGTTATCATCCTTATCCTCCTTCTCCACACCTCGGGGTCCTGTTATCATCCTTATCTTCCTTCTCCACTCCTCAGGGTGCAGTAATCATCCTTATCCTCCTTCTCCACCCCTCAGGGTCCAGTTATCATCCCTATCCTCCTTCTGCACACCTCAGAGTCCAGTTATCATCCTTATCCTCCTTCTCCACCCCTCAGGGTCCATTCACCATCCTTACCTTCCCTCTTGGAGTTGTTCCAAACCTCCCTCCCCTGGGCACCCAGGAGGCCAGGAGCAGGTGCAGATACCCTGAGGCCCTGCCATGAACACCCCGTGTCTGTTGTGTCCCAGCTCCACGGGACATCAGCTGTCACCAGGGTGTCACCACAAGCTCAGTCAAGCCCCAGGAGCTGCCTGCCAAGGTGAGGTTCTCTCCCACTGCCTGTTTCTGTTGAACAATTCACGAAGGTATGAATTCACTCCAGAGCACAAAAGACACGAATTGAAATGCATCCAAGCTGCTGGTGGTGCCAGCAATATGACTCTGAGCAGCTTCCACTGTTTATAGACTTGAAAAAGATGAAAACATACGGTCTGGCATGGAAAGGGGCTGCCAAATCCATCCTGGAGAGCAAGTAATGGAGTTGATATTCATTAACCCTTCTCGGTTGGCTTTTTTAATAAAATGAGAGAGATCTCATCCCAACCTCCAAGCAAGATTTATTTATTTCTAAATGACAAAGAAATGGAAAACGCAAGGCACTTGGCAAAGTATTTGTTTGAGTACCTTGGCAGCTTGTCATTGATAATGGAATTGTTGTCTGATCTTCAGTCATTTGCAATTTAATTTACCCACAAAACCTACCACTTCTCCTTGCACATATTTCTCCACAATGTGCCTATTTACCTTCCCAAACCAGGAAGAAATACATTAGATGATTTAAAGGGTAGCCCTTAATGCAATTTAAAGCCTTGCAAATTGATTTTCCTTAATGAACTTTATATCCTGACATCCTGTCGTTTTTCCTCCAGTACATTCAATTAGGCTATAATCAGTTATTAAGGGTTAGATAATGGGAACGTGACATCATCCACACGAGGCAGAAATTTTTGCGAGAGATTAATTAAAATCTAATTTTCATGCAAGGCTAGACCATCTGGGCCAAAAGGTGCCTATGATAATTGCAAGGGGGAAGAGGGGAAAAAAAAAAAAAAAGAGAAAAAAAAATCCTGGAAAATACAAAATGGGGAAAGGAAGAACACTTGGGTTGGGTTGATGCTGAGATGAGAGGGGAGAAGATGTTCCTCTTGGGGGTATCAGAGAGAGAATCTTTGTGCTGTCTTCATCTAAACCACGGCAGAACAAACATCGTGGATCGAAGCGTTTCAGCAAAGGAGCTGAATACATTCCTTTGTGGATGAAAAGCCAGAGCCATTCATGTTCTACTTTCAGGTAGAAACACTCTTTAATAGCAGTAGTGGCAGTGCTTAAAGCAGAGAGGCTTTTGTGGCTTTGTTAGTACTAACTTGTGATAGAGGGGAGCTCTGGGCTCCAAATACATCTCTAATCTCAGCGGAGAACACAGCTCAGCAGTTCCATTTGCCCCATATCAAAGAAGGAAAAATGTTGTTATTCTGCCAAGAAAATGGATCTATTTATCTGATGCAACATTCTCTGCAACTCAGGGTTTGTTTTTCCTCGCCTCTGGTTTTTTTTTCTTTGGAAACTGGCATATCGCAACCATTCTTAAAACAAACTGGAATAGAAGGGTTATATCAACCACCAAGAACTTTCTAGTAACAATATCCATATTGCTGCAGTAATTTTGGAGTCTCTCATATTTCAGAACTAAAAATGTCCTGCAGCTCAAGAAAAACAGCCAGCATAAGAGTTCTTCACACTCATTACTGCTTTTTAAACCAGCACCTCCAAAGCAATCCAGCCCGTGAGCAATTTTGGGGCACTGCCTCTAGGAGAGGTGAAAGGAAAGTTCAAAGCCTACAAATCCTCTCTGTTCATGCAGCTAATCCTGGACTGACAGACCTCGTGTGCCTCCCTGGCCTCATCTGCTCATTCTGGTGGAGAATGTCTCCACTGATGTCCAGGAAAACAAGAGCCAAGTCTGAGGGTCAGAATGTTCTTTGTGGGGTCTGGGGATTAAGTTGGTTCTTTTTTCAGTCTTTCGACTCTTTGTTGGTTCTTTTTTTGAAGGCTTAAAAGTAAAACTCAAGCTTTTGTCTAGGTTTTCTCTTGTCAGATGGCTTTGAATCTGCTGGAAAACTCCTGTTCTCATAACAACTTAGAGAAGCTACAGCTTTCATTTGATTTTTAAAATGTGTTCTCGATATTAGATTTTTTTCCCCTTTAACTTTCTAGGCTTTCTCTTTAGCCCAAACCTTCCAAGTGTCCAAGTAACCATCTATAACCATAGTCTTAATTAAGAAAGAACGTGGCTTGGATCATTATTCTAAGTCTGTTTGGAGGAATTGTTACCCAGTTGTAAGTGAGGTTTTCAATGACTGTATTTCTTCCCCAGAGATAAGGCAATTAACGTTGTTTCCCATAAAATCCACCTTCCCCCCACCGCCTCGGTGGAGGTGAGCAGAAGTGAGAACAAATCAATACCAGAATCTATTCCCAGGAAAAGGGAACAAATATATCTTTATAATTACAATATGTAACACATTCCACAGCTGCATGCCTCTTGTGGATACTTCTGATCTGAATGTAAATACATGTTTTATGCTGAGGGTAATTTCAAAGAGGAGCTGGGAGCACACACGGAACAATCCAGTGCTTTTAAATCCATGAGCCAACCTATTCATATTTTCTCTGCATTCCCATGATATACTGAAGAGCAGCCTATGCTATAAATGTAAAGTGCAATGGAAATATAAAATAAAAACCACTTAACTGGCCAAGAACCTGTACTGTCTCCTTAAATCCAAGCTCTTCATAGACCTATCTCAGTTACTGGTTAGGACAAAGAATAGATCACATAGGGGTAAGATCAAGATTTAATGTGAGGTTGTCCAAAGGGCCAGAGACCAAAGACCCAGATTTCTTTACTGATTTCATGTTTATGCTGAGCTGAACCCATGGTTCAGCAGTGGGCCTGCTTGGATATTTCTAGGACAAGCCTGAGAAACTTGTTCAATATTCACTTAGGTGTCCAAATATTGCTCATGTCCATTCCCCCAACACTGAATTCTCTCAATGCATGGCAATACCAAATGAGCAAAATCTGGCTTTGCTGCCTCTGAATTTACTGCCCTGGGAGTTCCACTCATTTAAGTTTGCTTATACTCTTCCCAACCTCTCCTATGCCACACCACCTGGAAAACCCTCCTTCCAGATCAGCTCATGCTTGCCAGCTGGAAGGGTCCTGGCCTGTGGGCAGGGTAGGGCTGTAAGAGAAACAAACAGGCATTAAATATCCCCAGACCTTTCTATTTCATCTGCGGAAAGAAAATAACTCTGGGGTAAATATGCAAGGCATTGAACACTTTGAGAGAATTTGCTGTTCTCCATAATTATTTTTTAATTTACCCTCTGCTGGATGAGAACTGAGGCCCTTGTCTCCTCGTCAGCACAAACTTTGCATTTCTTGATCTGCATCTGGGGCTTGCCGAAAAATGAGCATCTTGATTACAGCTCTGCCCTTCCCCTGCTCAGCTCCAGCTGCTGCCTCTCCTCGTGCATTTCCAAAAACTGAAAGGCAGAACCATTTACTTCCTTGTTTCTCTGATTTATTTTGCTCATGTGGGTTATCTCACTTCCTTTTGCAGCTCCCTGAATATCTCTGAGAGGAGGGAGGAGAGCCCGGCTGCGCCCCGGGGCAGGTGCAGGATCAGGGGAGGGAGCGACAGCTGGGGCAGTGCCACCACCACAGTGACAACAACGAGCCCCAAAGTACAACTTTTAGAGTTCCCCACTCCCTCCTCTTGCTGAGAGCAATGACGTTCGTAGAATCTGTGAGGGGAGGAAAGTGGGGATGGAGAAGTAATGGCAAACAGCTTTCTGTGTGGTCTCCGGGATCCTAATCCTTCACAAACACATCCTGTGTTGGGTGAGAGACACATCAAGGCGTTGTGGCTCCCAGAGGTGTTCCTGATTGCTTCTCCCAGCTCTCCCAAGAAGAGCTTGGCTGACTTCCACAACCCATATTCTCCTTTTCAGTCAACACACTGGCATGTGCCCACTCTCCCCTCACAAGAGGATGGATCTTGTGTTCCCACTTCCTTTCTCTTCTGTTCCTGAGCAGAGCCCAGGCAGGGAGCAGTGATCTGCAGGAAACCATTCCACCAGGCAAGGCTCACCCCGCTTCTGGCTGAAATTTGTTGACAAAGAACAGAAGTGGCTCAAACCAAAAAAAAATCCAGAATGAAATCCTAGTCCTCCCCTCTTTATCTTGCCCTTTCATCTCACCTTATTCTAATAACCTCGAAGATTTGTGAGAGCCTCTGGAACACAAATAAACACAAAAAAAGAGCAGAGTCTCTTCTCTCTTGGGGGAGAAATTCACATAATTATGTTGGGTTTTCTCTGGAACATTTATTTCTAGGCTGCAGTGAGAGCAACCTCCTGCCCACAGATCATTCACCTCCAGCCAGGAAGATGTGCACTTCAAATAGCATCAGCCAAGAGGCTTTTTTTGCATGGCCAAACTCCCCAGTTTGTGATTCACCCTGCAGTGGTTCAGCTGAAGCTGTTGCTCCCATGGCATTATCACTATTTTCCTCTCTCCACCTCCAGAGCACATCAGAAATTCACAAAATCCCCATAAAAAACACTATTCCCAAACCCCAAAGTCCTGCCTGTTCTCCCACATAGCAGCTTTGCACTTGTGCAGAACCCTTTTTTCACTCTTTCAGCGACACTTTTCCCCTCACAACAACAAAGTTGCTCTCTCCAGCCTTGGATGGAGGTGTCTGGTGGATGTTTCCCTCCCAGAGATCCCAATTTTCCCCAGGGCAGTTCCAAGGCTTGGCAGGATGGCTGGTTTTTAATCAGCCCAGCAAGTCACTTGAGCCTCTTAGAGCCTGGCCCAGATTTACTTTAGGATTTTCAGTGTTGATGAAAGCACAAGTGGGAAGGAGCAAAGCTTCTGCTGACTTTGTAATTAATCACAGGTTAAAGTGCTGTATGAATTATACAGGCCCCAGGAGAGCCATCACTTTTGGAATTTCCAACAAAGCACACAACTTAAGACATTCTTTGCTTTTGTGTGTTTGGCTAATAGAAGCATTAGTCGCTGAGCTTTTTTATTTTTTTCAAAGTTTTGAAATAACCTCGCTAATCTGGGGGAGATGATTTTCTAACAGGAGCTCTACCTTTAGAGCTTGGAAAAAAATTTGGTGCTGTGTGAGTTTAGACAACCTGGCAACAGCTACAACAGAAAATTCAGACATTATGTTTTTCAAACCAAGCACTCAGAGGGTTTTTGACAGGGAGTGGGTGGGAGAGTCACTCAGTGCTGAATTTGCAGTGAGGGATGTGGGGGAGAGAAGCAGTTCAGCCAACTGCAACTCCCGAAAATTTATCAGCAAATATCCCCACAGCTTCTAACATCCCTCCTGCTTTGACTCCAGAGCCATCCCATTGTTCAGAGCACAGGAAGAGACAACTGCTTCATGCACATCACCTTCACAAGCAATCCTTCCAAAGGTGTTACATTTACACATACTGGGTATGTGCCAGTTTACAGATCCTAAGGAGGTTGTTTTGCTTCTTATGAAGTACTTTGAGATTAAAAAAAAAAAAAAAAAAAAGGAAAAAAAAAAAAACCTAAGAAAGGTAGTTTCACTTAAATAGAAATTTATTTCATTATCATTAATAGGAACAAAAGAGGAATCATAGAACAGCCTGAGTTGGAAGGGACCTTAAATCTTTTTATTCCACCCCCTGCCATGGGCAGGGACAGCTTCCACTAGCCCAGGTTGCTCCAAGCCCTGTCCAGCCTGGCCTTGGACACTTCCAGGGATCCAGGGGCAGCCACAGCTGCTCTGGGCACCCTGTGCCAGGGCCTCCCCACCCTCCCAGGGGTTCCTGCATTATGCTTTTATTAACAGTACAGAAGAATTGTTGTCATCCTTTCTTTTCTCTTCCTCATCACTAGCATCTATTGCTTTAATTAGACTTTCTTCTTAAATTGTTTTAAAGCACAGAGAAGGCAAAAAACACTGGCAATAATATTTCACTGGGATTTCAAACAGTAAAGCATGAAAAGAAGAAATATGGAATTACTTTGCCTTTCGATTGCCTTTAACAAAATGCTACATTTTCTGTGGATTGGTTCATATGTGGGTTACAAAAGGAACTCAAAAGATAATCGTAAATCAGTAATACCAGGTCTGATCCCATGGCTTTAAGGCTGCTTAATGAAGTTAAAGAAAAGAGAATGTAAAAGAGATGTGACTACATCTGAAATTTCTAAGTAGCTCCAGACATACATAATGGAGGAACTTGGGCCCCAGTGAATCCCAATAAATCTATTTTCTTTTAAAGAAAAAATTACGAAACATTTAAAGGACATTAATCACACTTTTCTTAACAGAATGTTAGAGAGTGACAATTAAAGATGCCCTGTTCTGCTGTAGCTTCACTTAAATCATGTTTTAGAGCCTGAGCCAGTATATGAATTTGTTACTAAAACTATTTCTTCACTGCATGATTAAAACCTAAGGTTAGAAATAAATTTTGTTTTACACCAGTGAAATTATTAAATATTCTTTTTCAAATCTTATCTTTATATTTACTTTAAATGCTGTTAGGATAAGTTAAAATTTTCAATTAAAAAGCCACTAAATTAAGTTTTTAATTTATGGAAAGAGAGTGATGGAAATTTCCAGGCTTGACCATTTCAATCACTTTACAAACAAACAAGAAAGAGAAAGAAAGGAAGATTGAATATGAGCAGATTTTGCAGCAGACAGCTTGGAATTTTAAAAAAAAAAATCATGTTTTTCATCCACATTTCATGACATCAGCATCAGTTGATGCTGTAAGTGGGGGTGTGGGTGTGCATCTCCTCATCAAAATTTAACAGTGACACTTTCTTCAGCTCCTGACAAAAAATAAACATTGTCCAGGTCGTTCCCTTTGGGGTAGTGTGGTTATCCCATTTCTCAGCTTATCTGCTCTTTGTATAGACACATCTCTCCCATTTTATCTGCCCATAAATACTGAATTTTACCTGGTGAGGAGCATCTGGAGGCACCTTTCCTGCAAGACTTGCAGAGAAAAGGGATTAATTCCAGTTCATTTCCGTGCGTGGCACCGAGCCCTGCGCCTGCTTGAAAAGCTTTGTGTCTATTTGTCTTCTTTATTTTCCAAAACCTTAAAGCCCAAATCCAATTTGTTGCTTTGTGCATTCCTGAAAGGCTGGGAGTTGTGCAAAGCCCCCTGGAGACTCTGGGGGGGTCCAGAGCACACCTCAGGACTGGTTTGTGTGGCCCAGGGAGAGAAGAGGGAACCTGGAAGTGTCCAAGACCAGGCTGGATGGAGCTTGGAGCAACCTGGGATAGTGGAAGGTGTCCCTGCCCACGGCAGGGGGTGGCACTGGATGGGCTTTTAGGTCCCTTGAGGTCCCTTCCATCCCAAACCATTCAAGGATTCCAGGGATATTGTAGACACCCCCACAGTTTCATTTGATGCCATTTGGATGAGTGACAGCTCTTTTATGAAGAATATTTCTTTGCCACGTGGAGTTGAGTGATTAATGCAAGTCCTGAAGGTCATCTTGCAAAGGCAGTCACCCCTTCCATCCTCCTTATTGTGGGCAATTCCATGGACAATTCTCTTTGGTGATTTTTTTCCCAAAGGAATAAATGAGAACCTTCAGGTGGTACCCCCTCACAAGCAGCAAGTCCACAATGAGGATGTCCCAGATTCCAAATTTCAGCTGCACACCACGGCTATTTCCCTTTCCCAAAGTATCCATGGACAGAATAAATCCTGTTGGTGCTGCTCACCCATCTCTCAAGGGCCACATGTGAGCCCTGATTCCTAGAGATTGACAGGAAAAGAGGGTTGGAGGCTGAAGGATCTTCCAGAAAGGGAGCTTGGAAAACAGAGGTTGTCACTCAGCTTTTCTAATATATCCTATGTCTTCAGCTGCTCAATATGCCCAGGAAAATGAGCTGCCTCCTGCTCTGCATTTCCAGCACAGCCTGCACTTGGTGCTTACCAGAGAAACACAAATAAATGGAATTATTAGAAGTGTGGTTTAGATCTTTAACGTGTCCAGCAAGATTTTAAAACAGCCAAATATCCCAGCAAGTTAAATCATCGTTTGTCTTCTGGAGTAACTTCCTGTAGTTTTCCACAAGCAAGTTTGTAAAATTTTCTCTGGTCGTGGCTTTTTTTTTAGAGGCTGCTCTTTTCCACCTGCTTCCATTTTAATGTGTCCTCAATATCAGTTATTTTTACTTCAGCTCTAAGAGGCAAATAACGAGGATAAACAATAACTCTTCCTTTCACAAACAAAAATATGATATTGCTAGTAGAAGAAAACACGGAAAATTGCCAGAGAAATAAAATCTCAGCAAGTGTTTTCATTTGTCAAATTTGCTCAGCAAGCAGGTCCTCACTAAAGAAAATACAATCCATAAAGCCAGCATCAATTATCACAGAGTGGAGGCACTGGGCTGCTTTTGCTCTTAATTTTTGCATATTGGAAAATGATGATTACACACACTCCATCACCAGGGAACAGGCCAATCCATGCAAACATCACCAATCCCCAGCATTGTGGAAATCTGTGGAATTCTGCAGACTTGTAAACCTGCTGAAACAATCAACTGAATTAATCTAAAGTGCTGGCTCGGTGCAGCTGATGTTTCTGGGAAATATAAGATGACTTGTTAGCTGTGTATTAGCTCCTAGTAAAGATATGAGGAAAGTTGGGATTTACATGGAGTTCTTCAGCTCCCATTATGGAAAACCACTACCAGTCTCTGCCAATAAATACAGGAAATAAAGGAAAGGAGGAAGGAAGCTGATGGCAAGGATCTAACCTGAAAGGGACAACAGAGAGTGATGCGACTATGGGTGGAAATCACAAGGACTAGGGATTTGTTTATATAAATTCATGGAAATAGCTAAAAAGAAAAGAGACCAAGACTAAACCAAGCAAAAAAAGTAAACTAGCAACAAACAGACAAACAAAACTGAAACCCCAAAACATCATATAAAAACAAGCAAAACAAACAAAGGAAAAAATCCCTAAGCAGAAAACAAGGGGAAAATAGTAAACATGTAGATGGAGGTCCACAAAAAATCTTAGGAAAGCTCAGAAGTTCAGTAGAATTTGGGCATTTCTTGCTTAAAATTAAGTGAAAAATCAGAGGTTTTAACTATAGTCATCCTTTCAGATCATACCTTCATTGTCACCCCTTTTTCTTTAAATTTGTGATGCTGAGCTCAACCCCTTTCTTAAAATACACGTGTGGCTTCTGGATGCTATCAAGTGCTGGAAGCCAGTCTGCTCACAGAATCCCAGGATCACTGAGGTTGGGAAAGCCCTCCAGGATCATCAAGCCCAAGCTGTGCCTGATCCCTACCATGTCCCCAGCCCAGAGCTCTGAGTGCCACCTCCAGCCCTTCCTGGGACACCTCCAGGGATGGGGACTCCAAACCTCCCTGGGCAGCCCCTGCCAAGGCCTGAGCACCCTTTCCATGGGGAAATTCCTCCTGGTGTCCACCCTGAGCCTGCCCTGGCCCAGCCTGAGGCCGTTCCCTCTCCTCCTGTCCCTGTTCCCTGGGAGCAGAGCCCGACCCCCCCCGGCTGTCCCCTCCTGTCAGGAGTTGTGCAGAGCCACAAGGTCCCCCCTGAGCCTCCTTTTCTCCAGGCTGAGCCCCTTCCCAGCTCCCTCAGCCTCTCCTGGTGCTCCAGCCCCTTCCCCAGCTCTGTTCCCTTCCCTGGACACGCTCCAGCCCCTCCAGGGCTCTCTGGCCACGAGGGCCCAGAACTGGACACAGCCCTCGAGGTCCCTCAGCAGGGCCAGCACAGGGCACAGCCACTGCCCTGGGCTGGGACAGGCCTGGATTCCTTCTTGGCCATCTGAACACACTCTGGCACTCACTCTGAATTCAAGAGTTTATTATTAGCTGAAATAGAATAGGAATATCTCCAGTAGATGTGCAGGACAATGAAAAGCAATTTGCAATTGTTCCCAGCAGCTCTTCATTGCTGCTGGAGGCACAGGCTACTATTGAAATCTGAAGACTCATCAGATGCATCCTGTGTGGACAAATTCCAAAGATTGTTCCCAGAGAGGTTTTCTAATGTGCTACCAATGTGCAGTTTGCTCACCACTTTCCTCCACTGTGGTAATCCACTTCCCACTGACCTACAGATCCAATTAATTTGCAGCTAATGGAACTCTGTGTTCAAAGGAATTCTGAGTATTACTCAAAATTCCCAGATGAGCCTGTTAGCCAACTGTCTTGGAAGGGCTGATAAGCAGCAGGAACACAGAGGCTACTCGTGGTGCATAATTTTGCTTCTCACATATGCTGCTGGTGTTTGGCACACAAATTGTATTTCGAGTTCCTTAAAAGGATTTGGTGCCGGGTTTCATTCCTTTGTTACATCAAGTCATCTCATGGAAGTGCAGTGGCTCAACCCTGAAATGACCTTAAACATTTTATTTGCCCCAGATCTTGCTCCTGTCTCTGAGTTTGCTCCAGATCTTGCTCCTGTCTCTGAGTTTGCTCCAGATCTTACTCCTCTGTTTGCTCCCCTGCTGAGAGCAGTGAAGTTGGAGCCCATTGCAGGCCAGACTTCCTCAGGACCTACTTTGAGGGAAAGCTTGCTGTGGATGAGGTGTTTCCCCCTCTGGCAGCACAGTTTGAGCCTGGCCCTTGATTTAGACTCTCGTTTTGTGGCTGGGATCCCAAGGTAAGGATGGAATCATCCCTTTTTTTCTGGTTGCATCTCTTCTTGGGCTCCACGAGAGGGATGTGCCACAGGGCAACTGAGGGACACCTCCCAGTCTGCCCCAAAATTGGTGGGGCTGGTTTGTGCCTAGTTTAAGGTAATGGAACCTGCATTCCCTGGGACCACAGGGCAGGTTTGGGGAGTCTGCCTGGATCCCCTGGAGACAGCACTGCACCAGCTCAGTCACCACCTGGGAAATGATGGTCTGTCCCGAGAAGAGATCGGATTCCCCCACAGAAGCATTTACCTATCCAAAAAATTCCAGCAAAAATAGTTTTGGGGGTTTTGCCTGCAGAGTGTCCACAGCAAAGACTGCAGTCATGGGCTCCCCTTCCCATCCAGCACATCAGCTCCTCCCTTGCAGCAGCAGATGGGAACAAATGGTGTCTCCAGACAAGGCAGCAGCAACGGAGCTGCACTGCAGACATAAATAAATCTTTGCCACAGCATCAGAGCAGGTAAGGCAGAAAGATATCCATAGAAACTGCTCTTCCCTGCACAGAGCTGCCTCCCTCATGCTGGTGCTCAGAAGATCTTCCTAAGCCACACTGGCCATAAATGCAGCAGCTCTGACAGGTCCAGGATGAACCATTCCCCCTTTTTTTCCTGCTGAAAGGCTTGAGGTGTTTCATCTTCCAGTGTGAAATTCACCCAAAGGAAAACTTTTCTGAGTAAGGAAGCATTGCAGTTCTGTAGCTGCATATTTTAAGCCTGGTTCCTAAGTATTCAAGTCATTATAAATCCCCTGACTTCAGCAGAGCTGTGCAGAGTTATGCCAGCTATGAATCTGGCTGTTCCCCACCTTAAGTACTTCCAAAGCATTAAAATCCTTTCAGAAATAAGTCATGCAGGTGATGTTTGCCCACACATAAATCAATTAAGACATGAAAGGTTGTGTGCAGGCATGGGGATGGGAGGGGAACATGAGGGAAGAGAAAGGGATATTTCCCTTTCTAATTCTCCAGGTAGGTTTTTTTTTTTTGCCTCCAGGGTATCCTGTCTTTGGTGAACTTCATTCTATGTGCCCAGAGCTCCTCATTCTGTAACACCCAAACTGCCAAAGGGTCATCAGGATTTATAGCACACATCCTTGAGGCTGGATTAATTGTGTATTGCTTCATGGGATGGGAGCTTTGCAAACTGGGCTCCTTACATGATTAATTACCTTTTTTAGGCTCTGGTAGAACCACAGCTTGAACCACCACTCTCTAATCTTCCCAAAAAAACCCTGACGGGTTTATTTTTATTTTAGTTTATTTTTCCTGAAATAGGCTGCCAATGAAAGGCATCAGCCTTTTAAAATTCCATCCTCCACATTCAGATTTTGGAAAAAAAAGTGGAACTGTGTATTCTTATAACTCACTGATGTCCTCCCAAATCTGCTCTGAAATGTTTATTGTCAAGTGATGGCTTTGGTACTAATAATTCTTAAATATCCCCAAGACTTCATCAGAATGAGCTCTTTACCAATAAAATATCAGTGGGTGCACTGATTTCATAGCCAAAAGCTGAAAATCAAAGGGTTCTTTTAGGATTATTTTTTTTCTACACCAAAACAACTTTAAAGATTAACATTTCATAGCTATTCAGAGTTTGAAAATGCATTAAAAAATAGAAAAAAAAAGTAAGAAAAAAGTAGATGTCAGTCAGGCCCAGAGAAAGCTGAATAACAAGGGTCCAGAGATTCATAAGAAAGCAATTTTCCTGCCAGGTATGGACTATTCCTGACCAAGACCCAGAATGAAGAAAACAAGATCCCAAAGCCTAATTTATGAGTAAACTGCACCCAGCTGCTCACCCACTACACTCAAATAAAATGACTCTAACTGGGAATAAATATTTGCTCTGCATCACATGAATCTGCCTTACAGCTCTTTCACTGACAGTGTAAGAATAAGTGAGATTTTCCATTATTATTTACATCCAATTCTACTTATCCATCATAAATTTGCTACCGAGCCCATAAATCTCTCACCTGATAATAATGTTTTCCAGTAGATACTTTTCTGAGCTCATATTTGATGAGATATCATACACAAACACTGCCAGTAGACAAAAATAAATCCACAACAGGTGTAATAATTGTCTGGGAAAAAAACAGCACTTTGCTCAAGAAAGGCATTTAGGTAGAAGGTACAGATTTCCTTGTTGAGTTTTCAATACTAAAATTGCTTCTGCAGGTTAGTGGTTGAAAATTCACAGAGCCTTGATTAAAATTTCAGGTTGAAATTTTTCCATGGCTTCCTCTCCCCTGCACCTTAAAAATGAGCATAATGACATGAGGAAAAAGAGGAAAGGTGAAGGAAGAATTCTAAAAGTATTTTTGGTTTAGCAGCACTTGTATCACGAATGGAGACTTTTCTTCTCCTATACTTTTAACCTGGTTCTGAAAAACTTGAGACTAAAGGAGAACTGGATAAAGGAAAAAAAATTCTGAGGCTCCAGTTTTATCTCACAGAGAACTTAACCAACCAAAAAGACAGAGGCTTAAAATCACAGTCCTCATCTCCATGCCCTTGATATTGATTCAGCTCACATGAATCTGCAGTGAGCTCCTTCATTCCTCAGGATTCTTGTGAATGTGTGAATAGCTCAGGCCTGTTTTGATAAAATGGCCCTGCTAACCCTGCTAGCTGCAGAGAAAAGCTCCAAAATGTGACCCAAGTGAATCCTAAAGTGTTCAGAGTCTAATGATGAATAAAAGAGCCCGGCATGTTTATTAGATTTCATCATTCTACAACACTTGGGCTCAGCAACAGCATAACCATAAAACCAGCACTTACAGGGCTTATGGAAAAAGAAGGGAGATTATTTTATGAAAAGGTGAGGTCCCTTCTAGGCTCAGGTGCCACCTCAGCCATCCTTGACTGTGCCCCTCACACGTGCTCTGGCCAGGTACCTGACTCAGTCCTGTCAGTGTGAGTCAAGCACAAGGAGAGATCCCAGGGTGCTGCCCAAAATCCCAAACCTCTCTGCCCCAGTGCACATTCCTGCCAGCCTGAGTGACCTTGCTGATGGCTGGGACAGCCCCAAGACTCTTGCACTGGTTTGTGGCACATGCAGCAGAGCAATAATTGCCTGTGCAGTTCATCAAACACGGGTTTTGCTCTGTGCAGAGTTCTCATCCTGCTGAGTGCAACTTGCCACCAAGAATGGCACATTTCACATTTAAAAGGCCTAAATCTCCTTTTCCCACTGTTCATAACCTCATATTCAGCAGTGATCCTGAGCAAGGGCTGTGTTTTTACTGCAGCCTGGACATGGTCAATGAGGCCTGGAGTGTGGTGAGAGCCTCAAAGTGATTCCATAAAGCAGCATGTGATTAAAGGCCAGCAGAGAGCCACTCTGCCCCTCAGAAACAGCATTCCTGAAACAATTCCTGCTCTGGTTTTACCTCTGCTCCTCCCAGATACGTCTGGAACCCTGAAATCCCCACACCAACACATTGGGAGAGACTGTTCCAGAAGACTTTCTGCTCAGGGCTGCAGCCAGGGAAGGTCTGAGCAGCTCAAGCACACCCAGAGGTGCACGTGAAGCCGCCGATGCTCCTCCAAACCCACAAATCATAGCAAGGCTGCTTTAAATTCTGGGAGCATCTCCACCCAGAACGATGCCTGCTGATCTCAGAGGAGCTCTGAGAGCCATCATTATTGCAATTGTCTGCGGGGGTCTGTCTGAGGAGCTCGGCAGCCTCTGCAGCACCGTTCCTTGGCCAACAGCACCATCTGCCTCCAAGAACCGCACACAGGAGCGCACGGGGCTCCCTCCCTGCTCCCTGGCACTCTCTGCTGCTTTCTGCAAGCCTGCTCATGGCTGTGTCACCATAAGGGCCCTGCTGGGTGTGAACCAGGGTTTGGAAAGCTGGAGCCAAGGTTTTCTATCTCCAGAGCTCCCAAAGCAGCCTGAAATGTCCAGCACGGTGTAGCAGTCTGTGTTGTCACAGGGAAAGCAGCAGCACAAGTCAGGCACTGCAAAAGCCAGTTTGCAAAATCCCTGTATGTGCCTGGCTGGAAACAAAGTCTGCACAGTAAACATAAGTCCTGGTTATCCTTTTCTGTGCCACACAACTGTTATAGTTGAAAGGGACCTTTAAAAGATGGTGTGACCTAGCTCCCCTGCAATGAGCATCTTCAGCTCCAACAGGTCGCTCACATCAGTGTGAAATGTAGCTCTTGTGAAGTGTTAAATCAGCTTTAGAGCACTGAACTGAAAAATCCTGCACTTCTCTTCCCATTAATTTGCAGTGAAATCTTGGTCACTCAAACTGGAGTGGTTTGGGGGTGGTTTCAGGGTTTGCCCTAACTAGGAGTACAGAAAGATATTTGTGCCAGAAGACACAAACTTGTGTCAGAAGACACAAATACGTAGCTTGTAAATTGTTTGGATTAATTTGCTGGATTTGGTGGGTTAATTTGTTAATTAATTTGCTGGACCTTCTGCAGAATACATCTGTTCACAGCAACAAGCAAGGAAAATTCCTTGGGGGAAACTCCCAGCTTGATCTTTAGGATGGAGATGCTCAAAAAAAACCAATTGCAAAATGGCTGCAGTGCCATAATCACAGTAATAAAAAATGCAGCAGCACCTCTGGGTGGAGTAATGATCTCCAGAGAGCTGGGATTTCAGCTGGAGTGTCAGAGTGTGCTGCAGCTGAGGTGACCATTCCCACCTCCTGAGAAGAAATGCAGATGGATCCCTGCTTTAAATTCAGCTATGTCAGACCTCTCTCCATAGGTTGGCATGGGAACCAGTAGAGACAATAATTTCTTGACATCCTTTAGCATTGCCCATGGAAATGGGAAGAGGGGAAAGCCTGAACAAAAGCATGTGTGAGTACATTTGGCAAAGGCCTGAACTCCTGCCCAAAATTCAGTGCAGTCTCTGTAAATAAATAAATTAACACATAAAGTTGAACTCTTATAAATCTCATTAGCAGTCATTTATTCCTACAGCTCCACCACCTGCACTGCAGTCATGGCTTAGTGATACATGAAATAGGACAGAAAATGCAGACCTATCCCTTGCCCTCTGATTAGATTTTAGGTAATTTTGCACTTCCCAGCCTGGAAAAAGAGCAAATGGAAAATGGACATAACCAAAAATCTCATCATGTTGCTACTTGTGTTCACAAGTGTGACAAGATGCTGAGTCCTGTCAAAGCTCTGAAGTGCCACAGCCCTTCTGGAAGTCTACCCTTGGAACTAGAAAGAGGACTTTTAACCCCAAAATGAGACTAAAAATTGTCACAGTCAACCTTTCTTAAAATACAGATAGTAAAAAGGGGACAGAAGGCAACTAAAAGGGCTGGTAGGAGACTGTCCCCTCTTCCTTTTGTTCCTTGTTGCTGGGTGAGCTCTTCCCTTCAGGGTCACCATCATCCCACCAAGCCTGCCACATTCCCCTGATCACTCAGAAAAATCTTTTGTTCCTTCTTTTCTCAAGTCTGGCTTTGCATCTGTTCCTAAGCCTCTTCTGGAAAGCACAGGGGAAAAAAAGCCTAAATATTCTTATATTTAAAGAATATTCTTAAAAAAATAGAAAAAGGTGCTTAGGGTCATTTTTCCAAAGCAGATTTTAGAATATAAATTAACATGAAGAAGGGGATTATAACAGAGCAAAGCATAATCTTTGAATGCCTTTAGAATATTGGCCCTGGCTCTGTGTTACCAGGAGCACCCAGCACCTCTTAGGACTAGACTGGGGCAGTGCACACATCAACTCTCACCCAGGTATTTTTGGAAAGTTGAGATTTTTTTCTTTGTGACAGGAAGAATTTAAAATGCACTCCTGGGTTGCCTCAAAGAGTGGGGTCCAGCCCCTTTTCTTCACCATGATTATTGCACATCAAAAGGAAATTTTGGGAAACCTGATTAAATATTTATAGCTCAGTCCATTTAGCAGTCTGTGTTTGCACTACTGAAAATGAGCAAGGAGGGCTTGCCTGTACAAGGGAGCTGAGCAGAGCCTCACTTGGATTCTTTCACCTTCAGCTCCCACCTGGAGTTTTCTTTTCCAACCAGCACAACCTCATTTAAAACCATGTTCTCCCTCCTCCACTGCTACGGCCTTGGACTGCAGGGAATTGCCTGATTCCAGCCCCAGATGAGAGGTTCAGATGATCCCCTGTTGTTGGAGCAGAGGAGACCTGAGGGAGGGGAAACCTCCTGCAGCCCCCTGCTGCCTCCTGACATCAGGGATCAGGCTAAGACAGAGGCTCCTTCCTCCAGTGCTTGGTTTTCTGGCACTGAAGAACAAAACATATTTCTGTGCCAGGTATTCCTGTTCTCCTGAGTCACAGCCCACTAGAATCATGGAATCATTGTGCTTGGAAAAGCCCCCTAAGACCACCCAGTCCAACCCATTAAGCCAGAACTGCCACGTTAAACCACATCCCCCAGTACCACACACATGTTTGTATTTAACACTTCCAAGAATGAAGTGGGGATTTCATCCTGTTCCCACAGAGGTCCCTGAAGAGCTCCCACCTGGGAGCATCATTTTCCCAAATATGAGAGAGCCCTCACCCTGAAAAGCAATAAATGAAACCATTCCCAAAGCTGAAGGTGAATGCACTCCTAATTTGGGGTCCTCCTGCACTGTGGGCAGAGAAGCCATTTATCTGTTGTGCAGCAGCCAAAACGTATGGGAGAAAATTTAACAGCAAAGCATTTATTGTCATGAAGCATACACAGCATTCCCAATAAAAAATAAGGGGAAGAGGGAAGCTAACAAGCATGCACAGCCTGGGGAAGAGCCTGTACTGTTTGGGGACTCAGTGGTTGGAGTTGCCAGGCACTGAGGGATGCTCTGGAGGGACTGGGAGCAGCAGTTATTGATTCAGCACCGCCACACGCAGGCGGGATGCGGCGGGCAGGGAGATGCCAGCTTTCCCTCCGGATCCATGAAATACAGCTCCCTCTTTCCCTGCAAAAAGGGTTTATTAAAGCTGTCAGACTGCTTTGAAATAATGACAGGTGTTACACAAATCAGCAGCCTTAGCTCCTTACTTAGCAAAGCGCCAGAGCCTGGGCTAACAGCACAAAGTGAATAGCAGAAAAATAAAAAAGCATAACACAACAGGATGGGAATGTCCAGCAATGTGGAAAAAAAAAAAATAGATCTAATTGTCTGTTGTTTTTAAGTCGCTGAGAGATGTAGGCAGCAATTTTAATATAATAGAAATAAATAGTATGGATATTTTCCTTTACAACCTGCTGAGCTCGACAGACGAGAGAAATTTCCATTTACCTCATCCTTGCAAGGTATTTTTCCCTAATGTCTGTAACTGGCTGGGAAAATTATGACAACTGTAGGCAGAATCTAACAGAGCCTGAGAAGAAAAACAAAATCTTTTCATAAAGAGGAGACAAACTGCAGAGATTTTTTTGGCAGAGGTTTGCAGTCTCTGCCATGCTGCTCTTCCCTTTGCAGGCTGCTTTGGTGTCCAGTCAGGGCAGACCTAATGAGTTATAAAAATAAATAGATAATGTGATTAGATAGATAGATAGATATGATAGATAGATGATAGACAGATGATAGATAGATAGATAGATAGATAGATAAATAGATAGATGATAGACAGACAATGAGTTATAAAAATAAATCATGTGGGGTCCTGCCAGGACTGAAGCAATGCCTGTGGTCTGACCCACCCCTCTGCACTGAGAGCAGAGAATCCTGGAATGGTTTGGGATGGAAGGGACCTCAAAGATCATCCCATCCCACCCCTGTCATGGGCAGGGACACCTTCCACTAGCCCAAGGTGCTCCAAGTCCTGTCCAACCTGGCTTTGGACACTTCCAGGGATCCAGGGGCAGCCTCAGCTGCTCTGGGCACCCTGTGGTGTGGCTTCCCCACCCTCACAGGGAATAATTCCTTCCCAATATCCCTTCTATCCCTGACCTCCTGCAGCTTAAGGGTGCCTCCCCTTGTCCTGGCACTCCATTCCTTGTCCCAGTTCCTTCCCTAGCTCTCCTGCAGGCTTGCCCAAGTGTGAATATCCTGGAACCTTGGGACTCCACTGCACCACCCACCAGAGATGAGCTGCTCCCCAGCACCCAGGGAATATATTCCCACTGTAGCCATGGCATTTCCATGGCATTATTCAAACACTTTGAAGTCTCAAAGTATTTCTGAGTACCTTGCAGTGACACAAGTAGCTCCGGTTTGTGAGAGGTGTAAAAGCAAATCCAGAGGCTCCCATCCAGAGATTTCCAGCCCAGAGAGCAAATGGTCCTGGCTGCAGAAACCCCTCCACTCCCTCACCAAGCTCACATGTCCTGATGCTCCAAGGATAACAGAGGGATTCAGGGAGAGGCGAGCAGAGCACACTCAGGAAGAGGGGCACAGCCCACCTGAAGACTCTCCATCAGCAGGAGCTCCACACTTCATTCCAGAGTGCTCTCCTGTGCCCATCACATGGGTTGGACTCTGCCCCTGGAAGTTCCTTCAGGAGGTGGTCCAGCACCACCTCAAATGGAGGTGAAACCTCTTAGAATTGTAAAGATAATAAAATATCAAAAAGGCATTAAATATTAGTTAAATGTTGGACTCAATGATCTTGGAACCTAAAATGATTTTCTGACTGTGGTGTTACATGACTCCACACATTGTGAGGGACTGAAAGTGTCATCACTGAGAAGGTGCAGCACAATTCTCTCACCTTTTACATCCAAGAGGCTCCTGATGCCTCAAAACTGCTGTGTCTGTGCACAAGGAGCTGCCACAGTCGGGGGCAGCCACTGCTGAAAAGCTCCATGGGCTTCCTGGAGAAAGGACACGTGCAAGCTCAGTCTCCATCCCTCAGGGATCAATACTGGTGCCAATACTGCTCAATGAGTTTATTAAATGACCTGGCTGCTGGGGCAGAGTGCACTGCCATCAGCTTCACCCGTGATTCATCACTGGGCAGAGCTGCTGGCAGCTCTGGCCACCCTTCAGCGAGACTTCGACTGGATGGAAAAATGGGCCAGGGTGAACGGCCTGAAATTCAATAAAGGTAATAAAGCAAAGTGCAAACTCCTGCCCCAGGGGTGGGATAAGCTCAGCACAGACTGGGGCTGAAAGCAGCTTGGCAGAGAAGGAGCTGGGGCTCAGGGTGGACGCCAGGCTGGACACGAGCTGAGCAGCAAAGGAGGCCAGCAGGGCCTGGGCTGCACTGGGAATGCTGCCAGCACCTACAGGAGGGGAAATTCTCCCTCTTCTTAGCACTGGAGAGGCCACACTGCTGCACATGTCCAGATCGGGGCTCCAACACACCAGAGAGAAGTTAGTGAAGGGCACAAATATTGCAGGGAGTGGAGCATCTGGCCACAGCTTCTGCCACTGCTCACGTTCAGCTATCAGATAGACAAGACCACACAGTTCTCAAAAATGTGCAGCAAGAGCCAATGGACACGAGCAGAAACAAAGGAAATGTTTATTAGATGAGGCCACATGTCACAAAGAAACCCATCATACTGATCAGCTTCACAAAATATGTCCTAAGGGTCTGTGCCCATGGTGACAGACCATCTCTAAAACCCTTGTTCTCATTTTTTTTATACTTGATTGCTGCATGTCTTTTCAATATCTGACTCTATGGAGCTAATTTTATGAAATCCACAAGAATGACATCAAGGTGAGGCTCTTCTTTTTAGAAACAATTCTTCCTAACTTCTGAATACTCTTCCTACGTGACCACAGTAAGAATCTGTTCAATGCTTATCCAGGAAATTTTTGCCTTCACATTTTAATCAAAGTAGTAGCCTGCTTCTGTCTGAGCTGAGTTTTGTGAGGAGATGGAAAAGAAGCTGAACTTCAGAGAGTGATGATATGAGGTACCCAGCAGTAAAATTAGATCAGGCACCACACTAAGTCAGGAGGAGCAGTTCAATAACTGGCAGGCAAAAACAATGATATTTTTAAGGACAGAGAAGGGTGTGTTTGCCACAATTTTTCACTTTCTCCTCACATGAGTTCTCAATATTTTGAGTACATTTACACTCTAAAAAAAAAAAAAATCAAACGAAGAACTGACACAGATTTTTTCCTTTGGCATTTTAAGAATAAGAGAATTGTCAATCTCGCTTATGGAAACCACCAACTGTGCTTTAATATCCAGCAGGGTGAAAAAGGGAGAATATGCAAAATGTGAAGTTTATCCTTATAAGAAAATTACCCTGAAGATGAAAAGTTTTTTCTTCACTTAAAATTGTGCTGCAATTGAGTTTAAAAATTGGATTCTCAATTTAAGCTTCCTTTGTTGTTTTTTTTTAAAACAAATAAACATCAGAAACATGGAAACATCAGAAACACAGACTGAATTAGCAATAGATACTACATTCTCTGATAGAGGCAGAAGCTTTTAAGATGAAAATCAAAAAATCAATGTGAACATAGAGTCAAACTGGTTAAAAGTAGATGTGGTTACACCCGTGGTGACATTGAGTTAAGTTAGTCCTGATTTAGCACTCTGGCTTTGCACAGGCTGACTCGAAGCCAGTCAAAATACATAGTTATTAATATTTCAGATTAATTCTGGCTTGTCAGGTGGCAGAAGACACCAGAACCTGCTCAAAAGACAAAGACTCCCACCGAGCCCACAAGGGCGAGTCCCCGAGAGCCGCCCCACTCTCATTATCAGTGCTCTCCGTGTTCCTCTCCCTTCCAAGCTGAGAATATCAATCAGCTTTAATGCTTGGCAGGAATTATTCAGCCTGTTTGGTAAAACTGCCTTCGAGCCACATATAGGTTGTGACAAAGTTTTCTAATTAAACAGTTTCATTAAGCAGCAGAGCGTACCTTTGTGAATCCCACAGCTGCCAGCTCAGGGCCTGATCCTCCTCCCACTGAACTCCAGAGGAGCAGGATCCCTGTATTTACATTTCTCCCTGTCTGGGAGATTTTAGGAATCAATAAGCAAAAGTTATTCTAAGTCTCAAAAAACATGCATGCTCTTTGGGATTCTCTGAGCAAATTGCTTATTGATTTTTCTCAGCACATACTGCTGATTTTCATAGGCCTCGGATTGTTTGGGGGTTTTTCTGGCATTGTGTCATGTAATCATAGAAATTCTCCTCTGATACTATGGATATCACCCAAATTTATAATGTGTCTGAGTCAATATGAACAAAGGCTGTCTCAGAATACCAAAGTTATAAGGTTGGTGTAACTGGAGAGAAATGAGATCCATCCCACCACACCATCTCTGTCTGAACCAGAAGCACTGGATGCCCCAGAGAAGTGTCCACATATAATATCCTGACCTGAATGGAGGCTGAAAACATCCCAAAACACCCCCACATTTTGAGTAAGTTGACTCCTACTCAAATGTCATGTTCATTCCTGCAGAGGTGAAACGCCAAAACTGCTGTGGCGTGAGGCAGGAAAGCCCCAGGTGTGACTGGATTCAGGCCCTGGGCAATCCCCACTGCTCCCTGAGCAATCCCTCTGGAAGCAATAATCATCTCCTCAGTTTCAGTCCCTCCTGCCTGTCCCTAGCACCTCTGCAGAGCTGCCTGTGAGCACTTCCACCCAAAGTGACACCTTGTCACCCTGCATTCCAAAGACGTGTCCCCGCGCGCCTCCAGCCAGGCCTTTGAGGAGCCCAGGGAAAGCCCGTGGAACGACTGTCATGGGGGAATGGCCCATGAAATCATTTCCTGAGAGTGAGAATCACAATCCAGCAGCCTTGGACACTCTCATTAACCTTCCAGGAGAGGGTTTCCCCTTCCCCATGTTTTTAAAATAAATGGGAACAGCTCACAGGGCCATAGCAATCTCCCCACCAGGCAGGGGGGTCGGGGTGACTCAGGGAGAATTTTAAGGCTGCAACTGAATGCACGCAATAAATTGAGAGAGAGCACATCTGCCACTGCTCATCATGAGTAAGAACAGTTTCTCAGAGCTACAACTTCCCATTGCAGTCTTCCAAATTATGCAAAACACTTATTTTAAATTTCCATAATTCTTTCATGAGAAAAATCTACCAAGTTTTTGCCAGCAGGAAAAGTTTGCGTTTAAAGAGATTTTTTTTTTCACCTTGCTCATCTAAGAGGACAGAAAAAAAGACACTTTTTTTCCCTTAACAACATCTTTGGAGTGGCCTTCCAGCAACTGTCTGTCCACCTCTGCAGATTGCTCCATCCAGAGAGAGCTGTCACATAAGGAGAGTTAATGCACCAGACAGAGACAAGCTGCAGCGACCCACACACTCTCACATATAAATAATACAGAATATGAGCTGTTTGTGTGAGCACAGAGATTTCTGCAGGGCACTTTAATATTTTGTTTACATCTAAAAGTAAATACAGTTCTTTAAACAGCTGCTTCATGGTCCCCAGCTGTCCGTAAATATGAAAAGCAAGTGACATTTGTTTCAAAACAGCCAGTAAATTATCTATCCAGAACAAAAATCTAGTAACTCTGCTCAGATTGGTACTGCAGTGAAAACTTCAGCCGGAGTACAGAACCCTACTGTGCATCCATGGGAAACATTTCCACTTCCCAACTCACCTCCTGTCTGGACCCTGACATGGGAAGAGGTCAGGCACACTTCCTCGTTGTCTAGGAAGAAGTCAGGGACACTTTTCCATCGACACTTTTCCCGTGCTGTCTTATCTCCAAATGCAGAGTGTCACCAAGCAACCAGCATCCCCAGCCAGCCCCTTCACGTGGTCCCCTGGACCCTCCCTGCCCCTCAAATCCCCCTTTGACCTCTCCCAGACCTTCTCCACTGTGTTGGGATGGCATGGTCAGGTTTTGGGAGTGAGGTGGCCGCAGGGGTGGCTTCTGTGAGCAGCTTTCCCAGTGTCCAGCAGAGCCAACTCCAGCTGGCTCCAGGACGGAGCCGCTGCTGGCCAAGGCTGAGCCCCAGCAGGACTGACGGTAACATCTCTGGGATAACAGATTCAAAAAAGAAAAAATGTTTTTGGGCAGATGGAACCGTGCCAGAGAAGACTGGGGTGAGAATATGAGAGAGGGACAGCTCTGCAGGCACCAGGGTCAGTGCAAAAGGAAGGGCAGGAGCTGCCCCAGGTGCTGCAGCTGAGAATCCCCTGAGACTCCCTGGGGAAGCCCAGGGTGAAGTAGCTGTGTCCCTGCAGCCCAGGGAGGGCACAGGGGTGCAGAGATGCACCTGCAGCCCCCAGAGGAGCCCATGCCAGAGCAGGGGATGCCCAAAAGAAGCTGGGATCTCATGAGAAGCCCACTCAGGAGCAGGATCCTTGCAGAGACCTGCAGACCTCTGCAGAGAGGAGCCCTGCGTGCTGGAGCAGGTTTGCTGGTATTTGTGACCCTGTGGGGGACCCAGACTGGAGCAGGGTGTGCCTGAAGGACTGACCCTGTGGAAGAGTGACCCACGTGGCAGCAGTTCCTGGAGAGCTGTTGCCCTTGGGATGGACTCACATTGGAGAAGCTCCTGGAGAACTGTCTCCACAGGGAACAGAGAGGGAGCAGGGGCAGGACTCATAAAAGCCCAGAATATTTTGGGTTGGAAGGGACCTTAAAGCTCATCTTGTCCCATGAGCAGGGATACCTTCCATCAGCCCAGGTTGTTCAGTTTTACACACCTGGACACTGTCTGGTTTTTTCCAGCTACAGCAATTGTTATATAAAAAGAGATATAAACCTTTCCTGTCCTGACTTTGATGATATTAAAACAAACTCATTTTGAGTGGGCTGACTTGTCAAGCTTTCTAGATCGTTCCCAGGCCTTCTAATTATTTACCATTTCATCAGCCCTCTGTTATCTCCACACTTTATCTGCATTGAGTTTGCCCTGCTTCTAGATAAAAATATTCAATAGCTTCTGCCTACTCCTAATCCAGGCAGACCTCAGCTCTGGGGAGAGAAAATGAGGAAAAAAAATCTGATGGGTGTTCTGCAGTAACGACATCTTGAGCTGTGCCAGTCAGGTTTCAATCCAATTAATGTGAACTTCCCTGTCATGGTATCACTTGCTTTGTTACAGAATGTCAGGCAGACTGGGTTAAATGCCTTACAAAAGTCTACTGGACTAAGTATATCAAGCTCCCCACTTCCTTTGAAACCTACATTTGTAATCTCCTCATGATTGAACAAGTCCAGAGTCTATTTCCATAAACCATGTTCTCTCATGATCGTTCTATTCCTGTCCCTCATTCCATATTAATTGAATAACATATTAGATCCACAACTGATGTCATGCTACCCAAGCTGGAAATGCTCAGATGACATGTGGACTGTGATGCAGCGTGTCGTTCTTCCTGAATATTTCATCCTGTTGCCATTTCTGAGTCACTATTAGAGATTTTATCACCTCCATCTTCCAGTGGGCCTGGAAAGGTTTCATCTTCCAAAGCTACATAAGAAAATACTGCTGCCATCTGTGGTTCTTTCTCAGTGTTTTTAGATTCCACATCATATTGCCAGCTAATTTCCTTTTTTGTCCCTTCTTGTGTTGCTTTTTTCCCCTCTTTATTTCCTCCACTTCTCCATTGAATATCCTTCCTCCCCTACTGCTGCATTGTGGCATTTCGGTGGGAAGGCTCCAAATGCCATTCACATTTTATTCTTTCAAATTTTCTTGACAACGTATTTTTAGCTTTTAACTTCTTCCACTTGAAGAACTTTTCCATTAGGTACGTAGGGACTGCCTCCTGTCTGCACCACCAAACCCCTTTGGGATCCTCAGCAACCTCCCATTCCACAGAGGGATTTGTCCCCGTTCCTCATCAAAAAAGGTCCCAAACTGAGGAGCACTGGGGAAGATACAACAACTTTCATGTTAGGAAATGATCTCTGACAGTTTGAGAAGACTGCAGGGGATTAACCAAAGACCTCCTTTGTGCCACAGGATAATTCTGCATCATTCCTCAGTGCACCATCCCTCGGGAACAGGAAACTGAGCTGGGTTGTTCACAGGATGGACCGGAAAGCACTGTGGGCTTGTGAGAGGCAGAGGGATTGAGCCTGTCCTCTTCCCACGATTGTCCCACTGGCACAAACTCTTGTCAATACATTTTTGGACAATGAGGCACAACTGAATATGCAAAAGTTTGGCCCACCTGCACACCTCATTTTCCTAAGCACAGCTTTTCAGCCCTACCTAGGCCAATCAAAAAGAAAGAACAGAGCCTAAATCAAGAACTCAGCATCCTGAAGATCACTGTTCCTTGTCCCAGCACAGATGGGATCTGTGTACCTTCATATTCCTACCAAAATCAATCATCCCTTGAGATGACAACTCATTAATCTTAAATTGATATGAGCTCCCAAACTCTTACTTGATATGAATTGATATGAACTCCCAAACTCTTACTGCAGTCAGCACATGAGGAGAGCCTAAAGAGAGTTCCATTCTCCTCTGCAGCAAACTTCTCAAGGAATCTCTGAAACTGGGTAGGTCCAAAGAACAGGGGTGTTTGAAATAATAGGAGAAGTGCAAGGAGAGTTGAATTTTTAAAAACCAGCTAATGGAATGTCTAATTTCCCTGCTCCATGCTACATTCAGCAGTGCTGTCGGCACTGTGTGTTAAATACTAAAAAAGGATGAATTTGGTGGAGCTGTGAGCTGGCATTGGTGTCACCACCTCCACTGACAACATCATGTTGAGAGGGGGCTTGTGTTCTTCTGGAAACTCCAGCAGAGATCATCAGGGACAACTCAAGGAATGTTTGCAAAGCCTCCCTGCCTTCCTGGTGTCACCAGTTTCCATGGAAAAACCTCCTGAGTACCTTGTTTAGTTTAATAGAATACCTATTGTCTCAGTATCTGGGTCAGAGGAGTTCACACCTCTTTCTCCTCAGCTTCCCCTTTTCTGCTCAAGGTTCTGTAGGAACATCTGTGGCAGAGGGTAAGCCCACCTTCCACTAAGTTTGCTGAATTAGGCTGGTATCTTGGAAATGGTTGTAAGCTTTTCCCCTTTTCTTCTTTATCTGTCACCGCAGAGACAGCCTGGGAGAACAGATTTCATTTCTGAAGCTGGCCAGCAGTAAGTTTTGTCCTGAACTGTATTTATTTTTTTGTGTTTCCAAAAGTTTCCAGTCAGAGTATCAAGTTTAGTTCTTATCAGATAATTACACAGCACTTGCCTCCTGAGGCAATTTTAAATCAATCTCAGGAAAGGCAGTAACTATACACTGTAGATAATTATAGTCCATTAAAGTACCTTAAGATTAGATTCAGAGATCACTAATCACACAAGGTCATAAATGTTCTGCACCTTTCCGTGCTGGTGTCTGAATTTTGATATGTAGCCCTTTTGCAGGAAAAAAAATATTTTCTAGCGTTTTTTATTGAGCAAAATATCAGATGCAAATAGCAGACTAATTAAAAACATGCTAAATTATTGCCCTAAAAGTTATCTCAGTTCTTACCAGTCAGTCACAGAGCGAGAATCGAGCATAAAGCAAGACTGTCATTTGAAAGATACTCTTGACAAAACATGTCATATTTTATATTTAAAATAATGTCTAACCAAACGCCTTCCTTACTCTGGGAAAATGGCTCCTTTAATTGCTCTGAGAGATGTGTGAAGTGTGCCTGTCAAGGGTTTGATTAAATGAAGAAGCGCCTTGCGCATCGCACCGAGTGGAAATTCTCCAACTCGGTGTTTTCCCTGTGGCAAAACATCAAATCCATTAAGGCAATCAAAGCCAATCTCTCTGAGGTCAGGTTCTCCCCAGCTGCAGCACTCCCAGTTCTGTGATCACATCAGTGCTGTGGCTGCTCAGTGCCTTGTGCCTGGTGATCACCAGTGACAGCCCTGGGGCTCCTGTGCCCTTGTCACCGTGCCAGGGGCCAGATCCAAGCACTGCCACGCCAGCAGACCCTGAGGCAAGAGGTCTCAGCTTGTCCTTGACTTGTCCACAGTACAACCACAGCTGGGTTAAGAGTTGGCCCTGGAACAGATTTACCCAACCCAAGCAAAGTTGCACGTTTGGTCTGTAGACTTATAACTCCAATGTAAACCAGTCTGGGAAAAATGGAGTGGCATAAAACTCCAAACAACTTCAACTAAGGTCAGCACCAGTCTTTTGTGTCATGACAAGATGGCTTATCTAAGACATGTCACCCTTATCTTTGTTTTTTGGGTATAATGCATGATGTTTTCTTATCCCAGTCCTACGTGGTTCCTCTTGCAGCTGGTCCAAATCCTGCTGCCTCCCAGCCTGCTTGGGGTGCACTCCAAGCACTGCCCACCACCCTCAGGCTGACACTTGGCACTTCAGCTTAACTAAACTTCAGCTTAACTGAACTTCAGCTTAACTGAACTTCAGCTTAACTGAACTTCAGCTTGCCTCTCAGGTTTGTTCCTAGGGCCAACTTTCCTGGGTGCATTTTATGGTCAGCACATGGAGCAATGGCTGCAGGTGCCCTTGGGACAAGGGATGGAGTGACAGGACAAGGGGCATGGCTTCCCAGTGCCAGAGGGCAGGGTCAGATGGGATATTGGGAAGGAATTTTTCACTGTGAGGGTGGGGAGGCCCTGGCACAGGGTGCCCAGAGAAGCTGTGGCCGCCCCTGGATCCCTGGAAGTGTCCAAGGCCAGGCTGGATGGGGCTTAGAGCAAATCTGGGATAGTGGAAGGTGTCCCTGCCCACGGCAGAGGGATTGGAAATTGATCTCTAGGGTCCCTTCCCACCCAAACCATCCTGTGAAAAGACTGGAAGGTGAAGATTTACCCAAGAGTCAAAAGCAAACCTTGACCTGATGCAGCTGTAACCCCAGCCTTGCTGACTCCACAGTTGGTGGAATGTAATTGATTCGTGGCTGGTGGCTCCTTGTATCTCACAAGAGTGAAATCCCTGCTCAGAGGAGATATCAGACAGTGCAGGCAGCTCTGGAGTACCTTGAGACCAAGTCAAATGTTTCAGGGATCTCCAGCTGGTATTTTAAAGGCCTCTGCTTTCTACAAATACTTTAAACTTTTTATTCCCAGACAAGATGAAAGCAAATATTAACAAAGAAGAATTTGCCTTGGGATAAACAATCTGTTTTTGCAATGGCCCCACATATTGGCATCACAAAAAAAGAAAAAACAATAAGTGCTTCTATATGACATGAACTCACTAGTGCCACTAGTGAGGCCACCCCATACTGAGGGCTTCTCAGACTGTGGAACTGTCATTTCTCAGGTTTCCTATGACTTTTTTCTCCTAGCTCTGGTTGCACAAAGTAGTCTGACCCCAAGTACTATTCCTTGAGAAGAAATTGCACACTTTTTCCAAAGCCCCACCTCTCTAGATGAGTTATATTCAGGGTTAATCTTTTCTAATATTTGCTGTCAAAACAACAATGGGGAATTTACAAGGGTTCTTCCAGGGTTTCAGGAAACTGCCCTCAGCCAGACCAGAAACAATAATTAGAAACATTAAAAAAAAAACCAAAAAATATATTTACCTGCCTCACCCAGCATACCACATTCATTAGTGCAAAGTCAGAATCTCTGAAGTATTTTAAATTCCTTTTGAATCACAGAATCTACTTTCCTGAAGATGCAAGAAAACTCTGGGTGCTCCCACAGGAGGAAACATTCCCCAGAGCCATGAAGGCAGGCTTCCAGCTCCATCCTGTGCATCCAGACCAGATCCCCCAGAATTCCCCCATGGCCTGTCACGAGGGGATTCATCTCACCCAGCACCAGGCAGTTCATCTGAGCTGCTTGCTCACACTGCTGCTATTAGAGATTTCTCACTCTACAGAGAAACTGGCACTCTCAGAGAGTAATCACCTAATTTCCTTAGACATCCCCTGCAGAATGAGATTAATTTGTGGTAAAGTAGCTCCCCAACCTCAGTCAGAATCTGTGAAGTGTTCGTGCAGAAATACCCAAAAACTGCTGACTTCTTTCACATGCAGAGAGCTGGCTCATTAATTTTTGCCTTGCACATAATTAAAGACACTAAGGAAGCCTGAAATGACAGGGATTCCATATTCCTGCAGCCAACACAAAGAACATGACAGCATTTTCACCCAAAATGCCCGCTTCTGGGGCTGCTATAAATGAGCTGTAAACATAGAGTACATGCAATAATTCATAGTTGTAAAGGTCAGAAGACAGAGATCCTCTGTACAAGGCAAAGATTTGTATGCAAGAACACAAACCAGGATTTCAAAACAATGAAGATAATCTGGGGTTTTATGTTTTCTTCTAATTCAATAGCTTAACATAGGACACTTAACATAGCAAACATGAGCAGCTCCCTCGTCAGGGAAGCTGCTGAACAGTGCACTCAGGTTTGCAGAGAAGTCATTGTAGGACTGGGAGCTGAGTTACCACAATGTCAACAGAGGAACACAGAGAAATCAATTTATTAGATTTTTTTTAGTGTCTGAATTATCTCAGAAATTGCTAACTGATTTAACTTTCAAAGCTGGGCTTTAGGAAGCTCATCTGGAATATATTATTAATCAGAAGTATTAGAAATGTTACATGGTAATGATTGAAGCCCTTGGTGAGATCAGGGTTGCCTTGTGTTTGCTCCACACAACTCAGTAGGAAAAAAAATCCCAATCCCTAAAACCTGTACAGTCTTTGAGAGACAAGGCAGAAAAAAGGTAGAGGAAACACAGACACAATTAAGAAATAAGTCTGTGAGTAAACAGCAGGTCCATGATGAAATCAGCAGCAGGATCAACGCCTCTCACATCCCAAATCAGTACCTTGTACACAAAATCATTATGTTCTAATTAAAAATCTTTATCTGTAATAGTTGAACACAGCATAAACCTGAGCTCCATTTCTAGGAGAATGGTATCTCAAAACAATATTCTGGAGGAAATTTTAAGCACAGGAAGAAATTCTCCTGGGTACATTTATCATCATGTGCTGAGCATTAAAGAAATCACCAGTGTGGTCTGAACAAGGCTCCAGTGAATCGAGCAGGACCCCTCATGCTGGAATTTGCTCCCTGGAAACTCAGGAAAACCTGGCTTTTCCACAACACTCATTATGTTACACTCCAGAGTTATGCTTCAGTCACATTTAGATTTTCTCTGTGAGTATTCAAACAAGCCAAGACCCAGGGGACTTCCTGGCCCATCCCTTCCCAAAGTGTCCTACTGGAGTAACACCTGGAAGAGAGTTTAGAGCTCCACAATAAACATTCATTTCCATGACAATGCCAATCAATTAGGGGAACAATCCACTTGGCATTACTAATCCCCCATTTGTGATCCTATTGATGTTGAGTGAACAGTGCTCAGGAACCCACCAAAAAGTCCTCCCAGAACGCATTATGGTCTAAAAAATATAATTATTACACCGCATATTGAAATACAGGCAAAAATTTAGAGTCAGATCTTACAGGAGTGAAGTGTGCACTGAGATATGGGATCACTGGGAGTGACCAGGAGCACAGTGAGACCTTCAGAGGCTTGGCACAAAATCCAGTGAGTTTTGGTGACTTTTACTTAGATCTAGCTGAGAAACTGAGGAGAGTGCCTTTACTGGAGAAGCACGTTTGTGAGTGACCCACAGAGGAAAAAAAAAAGAAAGAAAAAACCCAAACCACAGAAAATATCTACACACTGCACTCATTTACCCAGAAGTGAGAATGTTCCACTTCCTGCTCTGCCCCAGTGAAATCAAGGCTATTCTTCTATCGGGTCAGGAAAGATGATCTCCAACACAAACCAGGAAAATCTTTCAGGATACTCAGCACAAGGAGAGGGAAAGCAAATTGGAGCCTGACTCTGCACAGCAGTGCCTGACACATTCCTGAGAGTCCTGCCTGGCCCCAGTCCTTGTGACAAAGTCTATTTAGAAATTTCAGCTAATTACTGTATAATTTAAATGCTTTTACAGGAAAGAGGGATCCATTCCTCCCCGGGCCCGTCTTGCACACAGCAGGGAAGAGCCTTGCAAACTCCTCCAGTTTGTAAAATCAAATTCATGTTTGCTGAGGCTGCACTAAAGGGGTGTCACCACTCTTCCATCTTTTCTTCCCTGCTCAAAGGCAAGCAGGGAGCTGACACCGTGGAGAGATAACAGTATTTAGCACGGACACCTTCCCTCTCAAACGACACTGATTTCATGCAGAGGGTTAGACAATCTCCATTCCCATAATATTTCATTTCAATACTCCTTGTGTAATGGAATCTTGGTTAGTTTAATATCACAGCGCTGGTAAATGAAACTCTCATCTCAGTCAGTAAGAACAATGTTTGGTTTTGGCCTAGAGCAGGGAAGAGTGATTGAAGCACTTGGGAATTCATTTCAAAGGCTGTGGAATGCATTTATATGGCCACATCCTCTCTCCCCTCAAACACCCACCAACAGCACGGTCTGTAGGGTGCAGGTTTTGAAAGCATGTGTTAGCAATTGTCAGAATCTAAATGGCAGCCTAAAGGGATGATTAATTAGGAGAACAGCCAGCAAAATGGCACAAATGGCAAACATGAATAACACTCGTCTCAATAAGCATTCAGAATTTCATTTCATATCCTCACAGGCGCAGCCCAACAAAGACGCAGCACAGGGCCAACTTTCCAAGTTTTTAATCGCTTTGATTGGATCATTCAGACAGTTCTTGATCCACTTTAATTCCATCAGACAGCAATACAGTCCCCTGCACAATCCAGTGGCAGAGGAGTTAAAACCTGCAAAGGTCAGAAGGGGAACAGGAGGGGAGAGAAGCTGGGGAGATGAGTATCACCTACAGCCACACTGCATCCCGTGGAAGGGACAGGAAAAGGGCATTTTTTAGTGACCAGGATAACCTTTTCCATGTTGGACAATTCACAGGAGGCAGAGCTAGTCGCCCTTGTGAGTAAGGAAGTGCCCATGATCCATAGGAATAGCCCAATCTGACCAAACCTCAAACTGAATTCCTCCCATCAATATGGGATTACCAGGAAAATCATTCTTTGCAAGGATCTCTTACTCCCACTTCGAAAAGATCATGGCAAAGAAAGGTCAGCTTTGCTCATGTCTATCCTCCAAACTTCCTTAGGCACGGCCTCCTGGAGCTGTGAGGGAGCTTTTGCTTCTCCCCAGAGTCACTTCAGACAGCCACTCTCTTCTGAGGCCAAGGGATGGGAAATTGCTGGCATAATATTTCTCTTAAACAGTTCAATACATCAAAGTAAGCCAATTTTTGTAGTCTTGTACTTCTGACAAGCTCCATATATTAATAAAGGGAAGCACCTGCCTGCTGCTTGAACACATCTTTGGAGTGCTCTGGTTTTATCGCTCAAATACTCATAGTTATGTCTTGGCTGAAGATGAATTTTGAGGGAAAAAAACGAAATACAAAAAGCTGGAACAAGGCATGAGTTTTAGCAGCACTTAAATTGAACAGTTTTACATTCTGATCCCATTTATTGAGTTCCAAGACCTTACGATCTCATCCAAGAGTTGTAATCAAACTCATTTAAAAGTATTAAATAATCAAATAAATACTAATATTAACTTAGATTATAATCATTAAATACAGCTTCTTTACTCCTGAAGTGGGTGGTAGCCAAAAGGAGCCACCAGTATCTCTGCTATCTAGGAATTAGTGGCTGGGCAACATTTATTGAGCATCAGGAACCAGCAGAGAATATTCTTAACACCCAGTTGCAGTAGAAAACACCAATGTGAGTATTATAAACAAAAAGTGGAGTGGTATGGGGTAGATATCTTACCTCATTCTCAAACTAATTTACACTGTTCCTCAAATAATCTCAGTTTTTATTCACTCCAAAGGTGTGTTTGAAAGTTTCCAGTCATTCCTTTCCAAGGCACGGTTTGTGTCAGGTCAGTAGCACTCAGATACACCAGAAAACTTCTATTTTTAAAACTACTTTAAGATTTTTCTTTTCCTGAGAAAATTCAAAATGTAAAAGCTTTGATTATTATGCTATTGAGTCTCACTTTTTGGTACCTATTTAGTCGATTTTTTAAGACACGATAAAACTTTGGCCAGTTTAGCACTGCAGTAAATAAGACGCTCCTTGCTGTGAATAAATATCCAAACGTTGTTAATATTTCCACGGTGGAAATAAATGCTTCCTTTGCTGCTAAAAGTATCTTTAACAAGATTCATGAGCCCAGGAACCTGCTGCTCCCACAGCACAGCTACTCTAGGTTGTAAAGCCATGGGGTATCCTGCTCCTGGATGGGCTCTTGGACACAATTCTCTTGTCCCCAGGCCACGGGTGCCACCACCTTAATTCACCTGGGCATTTACATGACAAACAAAGGTGACAACTCGGCAAACCAGTCTGGCTGCAAAGTTGCAGCGCTGTGATAACAGCCAGCCCTGATGAATGGGCTCCTGAGGGAATCAGGCCGGGCTTAAACATAAAATATTACCCAATAAAAGCTTGCAAGGCAAACCATGATTTAAAGAGAGGGAGAAAATCTAATCCTGATGAGCTTGAGATGCATTAAATACACTGCGGCTTTGAGAGCTTCCCAGAGATGCCTTCTGGCATATAAACCACCATGGAATCCTGGGGTAGTTTGGGTGGGAAGGGACCTCAAAGCCCTCATCCCCCCCCTGCCATGGGCAGGGACACCTCCCACTGTCCCAGGTTGCTCCAAGCCCTGTCCAACCTGGCCTTGGACACTGCCAGGGATCCAGGGACAGCCACAGCTGCTCTGGGCACCCTGTGCCAGGGCCTGCCCACCCTCACAGAGAACAATTCCTTCTCTATAGCCCATCTAAGCCTACCCTCCTGCAATTCAAAGCCATTTCCTGTGTCCTGTCACTCCATCCTTTGTCCCAAGTCCCTCTCCAGCTCTCCTGGAGCCCCTTAGACACTGAACGGTTCTCTAAGGTCTCCCCAGAGACTTCTCCAGGCTGAACAACCCCAGAAAGTTAAGGCCTGTGGGATGAATACAACTGAAAAGAGAAACAAACCAAAAAATATCAACCAAACACCTGGAAAGGAGAAGCAAATAATTCCTTCAAAGTGTGTGTTCACTACTGAGAGCACACAGAAAGGATTTTGCATTGTCTGGATTCATTTGAGGGGGAGACAGTTGGGTTTGGAGAGTTTTTTTAAGGGAACATAATAAAGAACACCTAAAACCCTGTTCTGCCTTTCACAGGACCTGAAGGGCAAAGACCTTGTGAAATAAAGAGAAATTTGAAGCAATCACACTACAGCAATGACCTTAGAGAGTGCTCTTTATTTGTTTGGGGTTTTCTATTATTTTCTGTAAAAAGTCTGACAGTGTCTAAATGAAACATTGTCTAAAATCTTATGGTATGAATTCTTAATGAAAAAAAACAGTCACTGGCACTGGAAGCCTTCTGCCATGTAGCAAATACTCAGCATTTTAACATGGATCCTAATTAGGACTCATTACCTGAAAAAAAGGCACGGGGTGAGGTTTGTTTTCTCTGAAATCCCAACACTTGCAAAGCCCTTGGAGGAAGCAGAGCAAAGGAGCTGAGCCACTCTCACAGCTGAGATGTGGAGCTCACTGCTGCTCAGGCCCCCTGCTTCCCAAAACCAGAAGTTACAGGAGGAAGGTCCTAAAATAAAACCCTGACATGGGATGCATGGAGGAGTTTGGGTGGTTTGATTTTGCTGGGACCTTCATGTCTGCAGTGGAACAAGCCTGTGCTTAGCACAGTGTTATATTTAGCTCAAAAACAATGCAGTGCACAGCCTTTGGGTCTTTCACAGCAGAAAAGTCTGTAATTTAATTCCAACGACTGCAATTGCCAGAGCTGCAGTGAGCTGAATCCATTCCAGCAACCGGAGCTAATCCTGTAAAAAACATGGAATATAAAAATAGCAGCCCTTCAGATGAAGGGAAAGTCAGTGAGGAGAGAACAGGCTACTGCTTTACAGGCATTTTATTGCAACACCTGTTGTAGGGCACTGGCTTCATTTCTGCATCAATACCAGCACAAATTGATCAAATCTAGAGGTCTGATAAAGCAAAACATATTCTGTATGAAGCACACCAAAGACAGGAGGGGTTGAATAAAGATCAGAAAATCCACTGTTCACCTGACTGCCCAAGAGCTTATTTAGATCAAGCCTAAACATGTTTTGTGAATTTTATTTTATTTTGTTTTATTTTATTTACAAAATATATCTGAAACGCCTTTGTAGACACTGGCTTTTAGGTGAAAACAGCACCACCATCTCTTTACCCATCTTACCTTTCTATCTGATTGTCCTGAAAGTGCAAAAGCAAGGAAAAGAAAGGGCAAATAATAATTATTCAAATATCCAACAAAAGTAGTCTATCCTAAAATCCAGGATTTTTCCTTGCTCTGGAATCTGTCCTAATTGTAAACACAAAGTTACAGTCACCATTTCTAAATTTTGTTGCTTGTATTTTGCATGCATAAGGATTCCACAATTCCTACCTCCTTGGAGTCATCAGACTCTCTGCTTTCCTTAGAGAGAAATGGTTCCAGATGTAACAGCTGAATTGATTAACACTGACTTGATNAAAGAAGCATTTCTTCTTGGAAAAAGAAGGGAAAGATTTGGAATATTCTTCATGAATGCAGGATTTAACAAATTCCTCCATGAAGTCCTTTATAGACTCTCCTAAAAAAACAAGTGGTTCACATGTGACAGGTCACTCAATTCATCAATAAAGGGATTAATTTTGCAGTATAAACTGTATTTAGCTGCCTTTCCTCCCCTGAACTGTATTGTCCATCAAAAATAAACCCTCCTTGGTACAAGGCAGAGGTTTCTGTGACCCCCTTAGTGCTGTGCTGAGCTCTACAGAAGAATTGGACCAAGAGTTTCATGGGTGTCTCAGGCTTTTATAGGGGGCTGGTAGAGTTTCCATCCTTGGAAATAAAGAACAAAAAATAAAAAACATAATGAGTTTGAGAAAGTTACGGTATGTTCAAAATTAGCTGTGCTCTAAGTGAGGGAAGATGAAGATGACCCCAGGAACCCTTCTGAGTTAGAGAATTGGAGTTAATAGAAATAGAAATAATAAAATTATTCTGCTTAACAGAATAATAAATAAAACAACTTAATTTACTAACTAAAGAGTAAGCTCAAATATAAAACATAAATAATTGAATAAAGCGAAATTCTATTATTCTGAGAAGCAGCTACAAAATTATGTGCTCTTTGAAGTACAAAATTGAGCTTTACTACATGAAACAACTCCATTTTTCATGTAGGCCACAAATCATATTCCTAAGTACCTCAGACAGGTGATAACAAATTAGATTCCCACTCACAGGAAAACTTGCTCTCTCTTCTTCTCTACAGCAGCAGGTGCTTTGCTTTAAGCACATATTTAAAGCAAATTTATGGCTAAGTTGGGAAAGAATATGTGAGTTAAAGAAAGAGCACTAGAGAAGAACAGGGAGGTGGTGGAGTCCTGGAGGAGTCCAAGGGAAAACTGGATGTGGCACTCGGTGATTTGGTTGGGTTGACAAGGTGGGGATGGGTCACGGGTTGGACTCGATGGACTGGGAGGGCTTTGCCAGCCTCAGTGATTCTGGGATTCTGTGTCTTAGGGCAGAGTTTGGGGTTTGGGAAAGTGCAATCCCAGGGCATGCTGTGCAGCTCTGGGCGCCCCAGCTGGCTGGTGATGCCTCGCAGTGTGGACACAGCCCCAAAGGCCCCGAAGCTCCGTCGGCATCGCAAGCGCAAACCCTGAGGGACGCAAGGAACACAAGTGCCTGCTCAAATCATGTCTGCTCCACTGAGCCCACAGCCTCTCCCTGCTGGGGGGGCTCCCCCCAGCCCCATGGCCTTGTCATTGTAGGTACAAACCTCTGCTCACAGTGGGATTAACACAATTCCATAAAACTCTGGGTTTATTCCCATCCCTGAGCAACACAGGAATGTTTCCCATTCCTGAAACACCATCCAGGAAAAAATGCTCTGGGATATTTTTCAATCCTCTCAAGCAATGCTCCCCTGCCAGCCAGGAAAAGAAGCTGAGCCCTTCTGGGGCTGAGCCCCAGAAGTTACTGTCTTCCCCCTGGTTTTCTGAATATTTTATAAGAATGCCATAACAAAATAGGAAATATCCGTGCATAAAGAATTGTGGTATTGATTTAGCTCCCATAGTTATAAAATATAAACCAGGTACCAAAGAACAACCGTTCTCAACCTTTCAGTTGTTCTATTTTGTATTCCATTTCATGTTCACAGCCTGATACAACATTTATTTATATTATTGGCAGCAATCTTTGCTGTATCCTGGGAGTTCATTATGGGAGTTTTCAGGATTCCAGCAATAAAAACTTTTCTCCTGGATTCATAAGTCACTAACAAAATGGCAGTGATGAGTTGAATGATGATTTGTACATGTTTTGAATGTCCAAAAAGTATTATTTATTGGTTTTGTATGAGGAGCAACCAGCATACAGGTAAAGTACCTCACAGGCTTAGACTGAGGAGGTTTCATGCAGTTTTGCTGCTTTTCAAAAGGAAAAGTTTTCAAAGTAATAAAGGAGCATAGAAATGCAATCAAAACAAAACAAAACAAAACAAAATATAGAGCTGACAGATATTCTATGTGCTAAAACCTACCTGGCTACATTCCTTTCTGGGGAGGTCAGTAAAATTGCTGCATGCAATGAATTAGCTTCATGTAGCAACCCTCTTCTTTTAAACATACATCTTGTAACTCATGAGTTCAGCTCCTTTAGCTGCTGAAACAGGGATTGGCAGCCTCAGTCCTTCTGTCTCACAGCCATCCATCCATCCATCCATCCATCCATCCATCCATCCATCCATCCATCCATCCCAGTTCCTGGTGGGAAAACAACAGGACATGTGAGCAAATCCACAGCAGGATGAACACCTCAGGAGATGCCACCACGTCCTGCCCCACCAGCTGCCAGCAGTGGAAAACTCCAGAGTTTCCCACCAAACTCACCTGGTTTTCCTTGCTCTCCCTTCACAGGATTTTCCCTTCCTCACAGTTTTGTTTGTTTTTTTTGGTTTTTTTTTGGGGGGGGGGGGGGTTTTGTTTTTGTTTTTTTGGTTTTTTTGTTTTTGTTTTTTTTGTTTTTGTTTTAAACATCTTCTCTGGGTCTGTCCTCAGCATCCAGGGAGGCACAGGGCTGCAGTCCTGGGACTCAACAGATGTAGAACTGGGAGGCTGCACGGACAGAAAGCAGTGATACCAAATCCTTCCTTCACCTTCCAGTCCCAGCAATCCTTTTTGGCCCACCTGAATCCTCACTGAATTCTTCTATTTCTTTCAAGCCCCAATTTTCCCCTGCCCCTTCCTGTCTCATCCCTCAGCATCCCTTTCCAAGGGACTTGTTGGTCCAGCAAAGCTGAATTTTGCCTGGGTGCTGAGTGCTCCTAGCCAAGGTTTCTCAGGACTACTTGACCCACAAAAAGCAAGTTTAATTGGAAAGCTCTTTGTGCAGCTCACTAAATGTTTGTGGAAGGCTCCTAAAGCCCAAGTCCTGCCTCCTAATCGTGCCCATACAGCTTTGTAGTATTCATCTATTCACAATAGGCATATTTATCTAACCACAATGGGAAAAATGCAAAAGGGAAAATCCTATGTGATTAGACCTGTCAGTAGGAAAAGTGCTGTGCTTTAAAAACTGCCAAAATAAGTGTAGTTGCCAGGATGTTCATTACCAGGAATCCTTTTAACGAGCAACACCCACCTCACTGTGAAATTTTTCACTAAAACTGCTGAAAATGCACCAAGGTACAGAAAGAGGGAAACTGGAATTCTGAGGGCAGCACAGGAAGGTCCCCCAAGAGGGTCAGTGCCCTTCCCCCTTTTGACAGCCTTATCTGAGAGCATCAAGGAAGTTAAAATGCCCCAAAAAGTGGATCATGTTTAACCCAGGATGAGCTGAGGATGTTACATTACTGCAGGCTGACACTGGAACAAAAGCAAAATTAAGGACAAAAAAAAAGAGCAAAACTGGGCCATTCAAAGCCTGAATATATCACATTTTCTTTGGCCAAAGCAGTGCTTAACTCCAGTTTTGTGCTACTATGAGCAAAAAGAGCATAAATTGGTACCTTTTTAACAAATCAAAATAACAACCAATATTAAGCTCTCAATTTGTAGTCACTTGTGCTGTGTGGCATACACCAAAGCCTGGGAACAAGATGAATGTTCAATCATATTTCAGCACAACTGGAGACAGCTGATGGAAATTGAGGATCTGATCCAGCAGACAAGAGAGAAGTGGCAGGTTCTGATTCACTTTGTGGAATTTAACATCTCACTTTGGCTCCTGTGTCCCTCTTAAACAAGGAGAGATGGAAAAGCACGTCAAGTCTATTAAGCTTTTGTGCAGAGAAACATTGCAATCCGAAATGTCTGTGCCCTCAATTGCTGAAAATGTCAGAAAACTGTCAGGTTTTATGGATGCTGAAAAACAAAACAATAATAATAGAGCTTCTGCAAGGTCTGATTTCCATCTGACGTGCTGATAAGGCAGGCTGAGCAGAAATGAGACCAGCCTAGAAATGACAAGGGAACAGCACGTTCTGCCACTCACTGTGCTTTGCAGCAAGCCACAGCCCTCCTCAGAGTTATTAAGCTGATGATTTAAGTAACAGAACCAAAATACATTCCAAACTGTCCCGTTGAAACAGTCCTGTCCAGCTTGTTTCACTGATGCAGGTGTTCTTCAGAGGCCTAAAATGATGTAGCTGTGATTCTTTTTGGTTTTTTAAATGTCACGTGTTGTATTATTACTGTTCTAATGTTTTTCATGCTAATGTTTTAATTTTTATTTCAGATACTTTGGAAATATATTTTGAAATTTGAAATACAATGCCCACAAGACAAGCTTCTGCTTGAACTTAATTTTATTTTTGGCAGAAAAACATACAACCATAAAAATGACTAAAAATAAGTCAGATGGATTTGAGCCCTGAGCTCTGAGGGATGTGTGATGTAGTTTTCCACACCTTGCCAGAGCTCCAGGGGAGTTTGGACAACGCTCCCAGGCACAGGGTGGGATTGTTGGGGTGTCTGTGCAGGGCCAGGGGTTGCACTCCATGATCCTGGTGGGTCCCTTCCAGCTCAGGATATTCCATGAAAACATAAACAAAAGGGAGATGGGATTTTTTCAAAAGTGCTCTACAAGGAGAGAGAAAAACAAAAGCCATTCAGTAGGTTGCAAATGGTTTTCAAGTCTATACTCTGGGAACAGCACAAGAAGATGTTTCCCTGGGTAGGAAATCCTTGCCTGGCAGATCCAGGATGCTTTGCAGGATGCTTTGCAGCACCCTGAGCAGTGCTGGGGACAGGGACAGCCTGGGGCTGCAGAGGGAGCAGCAGAGGTAGAAGGGCCAGAGGTGCCCAAACCCCAGGCACGGGATCCATCTGTGCTCTGGCTGTCCCCAAGGGAATATCCTGGAAAATGCTGTCCCTGAGCTGATCCTTAACAGCAGAAATGTGCCCCAAACAACTCCAGTTACACTTCCATACCCACCCCAAAACCTGGATGCAAAGAGATAAGGACTTTGGGCCAGGTAACACCAACCTCTTCTGACCTGGGGGGTCTGGAACAGACCCAGACCTCAGACAGGATTGAATGGCTTTAAACTGACAGAGAGTGGGTTCAGATGGGATATTAGGAATAATTTCTTTCCTGTGAGGGTGGGCAGGCCCTGGCACAGGGTGCCCAGAGAAGCTGTGGCTGCCCCTGGATCCCTGGAAGTGTCCAAGGCCAGGCTGGATAGAGCTTGGAGCACTCTAGGCTAGTGGAAGGTGTCCCTGCAGGCATTTACTTGGAAAGAGGAGAAGCAGGCGATGGTTTCATTCTCTGCCCTCACAACAGAAGAAATTGTATAAAATTAATAATTTCGTTTAAAAGCAAAACTAAACCAGCCACCAAAGCCTTCCCTTGCCCAACAGGATAAATTGTAAGTCATGGAAGAGGGATCTTGCATTGTGTTTCCTTATGCATATCCTGCTAATTGCTTAAATAAGAATAACTAAAACCCTTTCAAAGAGGTTTTCTCCCCTCCTGATTTTCATTTTAAAGGGTAAATTAAAAGTCAATATTCACATCTAGCGGCACAACAAACATTTTGCTGTATGCACAGCTTGGAGAGGTTCTCAGTGGGCTGCAGCACTCAGGATTTGCCTTTCAGATGAGGATTTTGTGGTTGTTGAATATATCCTTTAATAGAGTTAGAAAGACTGCTTCAATTATTTGTCAGTCATGATTAGCCCTGACACAACCATGCAATCAACAAGCTAACAAGTTCAGCATCTTCAGTGCTGTATTATAACCAGACCTGCTTAAGCAATTTAAGTAATACCTTGCCTGAATACCTTCATTAAAGGTGAAACAGTCCAATTTTCATTTTTGTCTATTATAGACTCCGTTTAACCGTGTTCATTTACAAACCCAGCTGTGCTACTTCTAATATCAGCAGAAATAAGTTCATCTTCAGTAAAAGCCACTAGCCTCCACGGGGAAGTAACTGAGGGTGGGAAAAGTGTTTTTATGCTAATCTGAAGCCTTGGCTGAGGTTATAACAGTCCATTAAATCAATTTGGTGCCTCTTTGTCAGGAAAGATCTGAACCTAGAAACCTCCTCTGAAGGGCAGCCAGAGCATCAGGCTTTGTGTGAATTCTGTCGCTTGAGCTGAGTGCTTTGGTCACTGTGCAATGACAAAAAATGAATTACTGAAGGGACCCAACCTCTTAGCTGTAACTACATAACACTTTCAGCTAGAAATTAAATGAGAAAATAATAAGATAGCATTGGGAGCACAGAGAAATCAGACTAAATTAGTCTTCCCAAGGAGTTATTAAGCAAAGAGGTAAGGTCAGGTGAGCTTTTGCTGACCAGAACAATAGCAGGGAACTCTAAAAACCACACAACAGCAGAGCTCAAGGCTGGTGGCAACACAAAGGAAGCATTATGTGCCAATAAATTGTCAGAGCAAGCAATTATATCATGTCACAGAGACAAGTGATTACAATGAGCCCTGAGATTTCAGCCTCTTGAATTCTGTGACAAGAGCTGAGTGAAGTTCCACAAGCAGTGAGTGGGTGGTGCATACCACCAACAATCCAGCAAAAACACCAACAGGGGGCTGCCCTGGACTCCAGCAAGTGCAGATGCACAGCCTGATGTGCTGGGCTGAGATCATCAGGCTGGATTTGGAGCCTGTGTGCCCGAGGGCAGATTGGGGAGCTCTGGAAAACAAGATACTCAATCATTATAAAATCATAAAAGCTCAGAATGGTTTGGTTGGAAGGGACCTGAAAGCCCATCCAGTTCCAGCCCCTGTGATACACAGAAGTTGGTCCCATCCAAGTTAAAGGGAGGAGATTTCCCTTGTTAAATCACTGTCCTGATCAGCCTAAGCACAGCTCTAAGTCATGTGAATCCCCAGCACACAATGGTGCTCCCTCTCCCAAGGCATCTGTCACAACCAGGAACAACTGAGTGCTGCAGAAGTTACAGCCTGAGATTCCTTGGGGTCATCTCTGTCACAGCTTTCACAAGCATTGCCAAGGAGGTTTATACACCTGCTATTAAAGTGCTCTTTTAGTCTGCAAAGCAAATCTCAAAATGACACCCAGGGGCTCCACATTTAATGTTTCACAGAATGAGTTTGCTCAGTCTATGGGTAAAACTATATTTTCATACTGCTGGACACAGAGACCAGCAAAAAGTGATGAGCACTGCAGTGCTGTCTGCTGGCACTGTCAGAAGCAGCCTGATGCAGTCCCCAAACTCTGCCTTTCTGCAAACTGTTCTATTTTTTTGTCCCTATCACCTTTCTCCTTGCCCCTGCAGATGTACAGACTCAAATACAATATTTAGTCCTGCACTTTTCTGACAGTGCATTGCTACAAAAATACAATAAAGCTCCCCTACCCACCAAAACAAAAGGCCTTAAATTAAAGAGACTTCTCGGATAGTTTTGATGTGTTTCACTCTTGTTTTCTGCCTATGGGAGGTAAGTACATCCAGCTGGAAAGCCAGCAGCCCTAAGGCAGCTAAGGTCACCCAGGTGTGGCACAGTTTCCCACACACCCTTGGCTAGTTCCTGTTTCTCCTCATTCCCTTCCAGATCCCCAAATGGATGTGACACATCTCTGGGGCCTTGGGGCTCCAATTGTAATCCCAGAGGGTCTGTGCAGCTCACAGCAGCCAGCAGAGAGGGTGCAAAGCTGCTGCCCTTTGAAAGCCACGGCTGAGCACAGTCCTGGGTGTGATGGGACACAGGAGAACACTCAGCTCCTTCCTCTCCTCTCCTGGGTCCTCCTGCAGTTTTAACAGAGCAACAGCAAGGTACTGAAACACCTTCTCCTACAATCTCCAAAGAGGTCCTGAGTGCAACTGGAAGCAAAGGAAGAAATCCCTGTTTCAGGCTGGAACTGAATTGCCTCCGAGACCTTCAATCCAAAGCTCTGTGGGACACCAAGCACTGAGGAGAGCCAGACCCCAGGGACCTGCAGGCTCCTCTCCTGGCCATTCCCACAGCCTTGCATGAAGGACAATCCAACCTGCAGCAGGCAGAGAGAAGCATCTTCCACACCAGAGTGCAAGGACCAAGTAATTCCTGGAGACCTTTGGCCCCTTGTGTGAAAGTTCAGTGCCTCAAAGGTGAGGAAAACCCACCTTTCTTCCAAGGGCTGCCCTTGTCCAGGGGAAATCATGGACAACACAGCCCTCAACAGGTTTACCTGGCATGGACACAGTGGATGAGCTGAGAATTCCTCCAATCCACACATCTTGGAGCACTTTGGAAAATACATTTTTAGTGGCTGATCGGCAGGGAGAATGAAAGTTGCCGGCAGCAAGAGCTTTACATGCCCTAAAAACAAGAAATGCATTAGCATCTTTATTACAAATGTAATTGGGTTTTTTTAATTTGTGATTGGGGAAAGGGTCACCAGTTAAAATATACCACTGTAAAATTTGCAATTTAAATTTCATTTCACGCTGGAATGTAGAAACAGTTTACATAAATAGTATCCATTAATCATTAAAAAGAAAGGTTAGATGTAAATTAGGCTGCTATTATTTTTTTCCTGTGATTATTTATGGGTTGGTGATGAAATTTGTTTTCACAAGGAAGAAGAATTAAGGCTCTTTTTGAAAGCAAAATCACATTCCTACAGAAAGTATACACTTCAAGAAAGGGAAACAGAGTATTTATTGCTTTGACCCCCAAGGGCAAGTGCAGAAACACAGAGTTTATTCTTGTTTACCTTTGAGGCAGAAGCCTTTCCCTTCATTCAGTGCAGCACCTTCTGTATTACTTCTGCCCAGACTACTGGTTTCCAGCAATCCATTTTTTATATCCCACCTTCAATTTTGGGAGAGAAAAAAAAAATACAAAAGTATCCAGAGGGTGGAGAGGCTCCTTCAGCTGGTGTTGAGTGACTCAATGGCTCTGTGATTAGCAGAGAGTAAAATAATCAGCATTTTACCCCAGCCTTTCAGGACAGCCTTTTTTTAAGGTATCCAGCTCCAGAAATAGGAACAATCCCTATTTTTTCAATGCAAATCCCTAAAAACAAGTCTTCATGCTCTTTAGGAGAGAGTTTCCAGTCAGTGAAGACGTGGGATGTTCTGCATCCTGGGATTCTATGAAAATATTTAGATTTTTTTGTTAATTCTGGAGAATCTAGTGTTACACGATTTATTCTACTGTTTTAGGAAACCTTAGGGCAGTTGTAACTATTTCATCTCAACACTCTTGTTGCACAGCTGATGGATCAATAAAAAGTATTTATCCCTGGCTGAAAGAGGAATCTTATCTCTCCTGCTACACAAAAAAAATTGAGATTTTGTTACGGTTATGTTTATATTCTTTAATAGTAATGTAACTTCCCTTTTTACAGACTGGAGATCTCCAACAGATGTAGTCAGCTGCATTACCAGGCTTTGGGGGAAAATCTCTCTTCAAGTTTGTGCTACATATTTTTGTTTTGGTTTACACTAAAATTAAAATTTTAAACATATAAACCTGTACATAAAGAGATGTTAAAAATCATGATCTGTGATTGAGTCATGGTCCCATCCCAGTTCCTCAGAGATGAACTTGACATTTCCCTCAATCAATCCCCACCAAAGAAAGAACTTTTCCAAACTCACCAAAGAATTTTGAAATAGAATTATAAGAAAGAAAAACTGATTGTGGAAGTGAGTCTAACACTCCTTTACTCACTCATTAATACCCACTGTGTGCTTTGGAATCAAGTCTTTAGTGGCACTTCTCTTTAGGTACTATTTGATTTCTTGTGGGGCCTTGGCCTGCAGCTGCAGCATCATTTTATTTATGATGTACTGAAGAGAGCCTGCTAACACTTGAAAAACAACAGGAAAAATAACACTTGCTGAAATTAATAACTCAGTGTCCAAAAAACAGAAAAGGTTTTTTTTTTTTTCTTTGCAATCTGATATCTTCAAGGTTGATATTTTATCATTTCATGAGTGCTCATGGTAATCTTCTCAAGATGCACTTCTGTCTCCTATTTGTAAAGGATTACAATAGCACTTTTTTCCAAGCCTGGTGCACCAAACTATTCTCATTTCCATCTGTGTTATTACATTAATTGTCCCTGCTCTAATATAAATGGTTCCAACCACGGAGCTGTATGAAAGCACCCGCTGAGGTCCCTACAGACACTCCAGAGCAGCCAGGGCTCTTTGGAGTGAAGCAATTTACACACCAGCCTTTGCTTGGGGCTGCATTCAAAACCCTCAGTCAAGGCCTCGCCAGAGGAACTTTTTGTTTCCTTTTTGTTATTTCACCTGAGGATGAAAACCAGCAAGAAGACAGAGAGGCTTGACAGCTTCTGTAATCTCATTGCAAATGCAGGCAGAAGGAGTGCTTCAGTTTTAATATATTATCAACTACACCACCAGCTGAACTCCTTTCCACTTGTTTTTCTCCCCTTCTCCCTTCATTTGAAGTGGAAAATGAGGTCACACCTTATCCCCCCACCAAATGTAAAAGCACTAATAACTTCCCCCATTTACACTGGGAAAGAGTGAATAATCTAATTCCAAATCTCAAGAACAACTGTCAGACGGAACAAGTTTCTGCTGCTCTCCCTGAAGGACAAGCAGCAGCCCTTGAACTCCGTGTGTGGCCTTCATTACGGAGCCTTGGCGTAGGCCCAGCTGCTGTCTCCTCCAGACACCTCTTAAAAAATGGATGAGGGCCTGGAGAGCACGGCAGGAACTCTGGAATCCTGCCCATTAGCATATTCATTAGGCATAATCAATAATTAATATGTCACTTGGACGAAACGTAGGGATTAAGTTATGCCTGTGCTAGGGCTGATCCAAAAAAATTCATGAGGGTGAGACCCATTGTTTGTGGTGCAGGGTGGAGCTCCAGGCCTGAGTAGCCCATGGGGTGACATGGGGACACAGGACACCCCAAAGGGTGAGCCCTGCTGACGGTCACACCTCTCANGCAGGGTGGAGCTCCAGGCCTGAGCAGGGCCGGGCTTCCCTCCCTTCATGGAGTGACATGGGGACACGGGACTCCCCAAAGGGTGAGCCCTGCTGATGGTCACACCTCTCGCACCTCCAGGCAGTTAGAAAAAGAGAATCCCAATAAAGGGAAAAAAATATCTTCTGAAAACGTACAAAACAACCCCTCTTTTGGCCGTCGGAGCACATTCCGATCATCCCGGTGTTTGGAGGACTTTGGAGGACTGCTGACTCCTTTGACAGCAGCACCATGAATCAACATCTAACTCATGGCAGTGGAACTGTTCCTTTCAGAGTGCAAATCTGAACCTGTTTTATAATTAAATAATAGTAATACAAATCTATTATAAGTTTATTTTTAAATGACCAATATAACTGTCAAGTGGCAAGAGTTATAAACACTTATTGAAACAAAAAACTTCCCAAACCAGCCTTCCCCCTTCCAAGGACATCATCTCCCCTGCTCCCATCAGGTCAGGCTGCAGGTCCTTCCTTTCCTCCCTCCCTGCATAGCCATGAGCTGTCTAGTACCTAGAGGAGCAAAGTTAAAAATAAATGTGCTTTTAATGCCTTTTCCATTCTCCATTGAGTTGTCACAGCAGAAGGGGAGGGGTAAGGAAAAGCAGATTGCACAGTATTTTGTAGAAGTGGTTGGACACCCCATTCTCCAGTACAACAGAGGAGGGAAGAGATGAGATAAAAATGTCATTGCAAAAATGAGAACTTCCTGCTCTCTATCTGTTGCTTCCTTTGTGTTTGTCTCCGTTTCAATCAGATTTAAGTGATGTTCCCTTGAATTCCCTAATGATATCATCACTTCAGACACATTAAAGGACTGTGATGCTCAACACAACAGTGTAAACTATTTTTCAACAAATTCTGCTTTAAAATGCGACATGAAATGTTAATGTATGAGATGGAGAACCCTACAGAAAGATTATGTAACACACTCAGGTTTTTCTTCTAAAAATCCATTTCCATTGAATTATTAGCTTTCTAAAATGAAATATTTCTGAAAGATGATTTAATTTCCCCAAGAGCTATTGGCCTTTGCTTGAAATGAGCTATTGGGTTCTGTCCCTGATGATTAATTTGGGATGTGATGAATAGCGTCAGATGCAGAAGTTGTGCTTTACATATATTAATGACATTCAAATTTAAGCATTTTTACCCATTTCACAAAAATGTTATTATATCTAGAAACTAAGAAGAACACAAGTGCGTTATTTAACAACATGATTTATGATAAAAATAAACAAATTAAGAGTCCAGTCCTGAAACTGCTAAACAAGGCTGGGCTGTACAATTCCTCTACACTAAAATCTTTACATAGATAAAACATTTTAGGCTTGGATGTTATTTGTCTTTTGCTTTTAGATTTTCATACTCTTCCTTTCTTATTAGCAAAATACTTTTAAAAGCCTAGACTATAACTCCAGTTATGATTCCAACCCAAATTGGCTGCAGCAATGTGGTAAATCATCACACATGGGCAGAACCCCAGGCCACATCCCAAACTGCTATCTCAACAAACATCTTCAAATGAGGAAAATTATCATTAGGCCCAAAATTCTTTCATTTTCATTTAGCTGTAACTGACATGTTGACTGACAGATTTTTTACAACACATTCACTGCCAGGCCACAAACAATTTTCTAGTCAGATATAAAACACAAGAAACTTTTCTTAACAAAACTCAGACAAAAATTAGAACAATTCACAGACATAGTTTTCCTCTCCATGGCTTCTCCAGCACAAATTCTCCCACCTCACTCTAATGTTCCTCCTAATACACAGGAATTAAAGAAGGAATTCATCATGAAATCACAGAATCAGCAGGGTTGGAGAAGAAGACTTTTAAGATTATTATATCCAATCATTAAGCCAGTAGCACCACTAGACCATGTCCTCTCTTGGTGGTGGAATTGTGGCTTTAAGGTCTGAGTGGACTCATTTTTATAACCCAAATAGGGCCTTCACGTACCCTGGAGACCACAGGATTCCATTCAGCATTTCCTCTGTGCAACCACAACTCCTCCTTCAACTCACAGAAGTGTTTAGAGACCAGTCACACATTCAGTTCTGATCTAAAGATGTGGCATAAGCTTCAGCACATCCCAGGACAAGCTGCTCTCAAGGTAAACTGCCCTCATGGGTAAAACCTTGGAACTCACTTTTACCCTCAAATCACCTGGCTTTACACTTGAATTTAAAAAGTAGTAGTCTAAAGACAAAAACAAATGGAACTTTTGGATGTACAAAAAGTTACCAATCACTGACTAAAAAGAGAGCCACAAGCATGTGGGAGAAGATCATCTCTGTCTCTTTTCCAGGTCAATGCAGGAGCCCAGGAAAAAGCTCAGGTGCAAACATAAACACCTCTGAAGGGGTAGCACATGGCAGAGCCACAGGTTTGTTGCACCAACACACCCGTAACTAACTCAGGGCTTCAGAGATTGAGTCAAAGGAGGAGAGTCTGGATTTACTGTCTTCAAACTATCTGGAAAGAAAAGGCTATTACTTATTTATTAAAGAATAAACATTATTTCCAAAAGCCATACCTGTGTATTTTAAAAGTTTTGTTTTATAGCAAAAAGCTACAGGAGGCCAATGGAAGGCAGGGTTAGATGGAATATTGGGAAGGAATTGTTCCCTGTGAGGGTGGGCAGGCCCTGGCACAGGGTGCCCAGAGCAGCTGTGGCTGCCCCTGGATCCCTGGAAGTGTCCAAGGCCAGTCTGGACAGGGCTTGGAGCAAGCTGGGCTATGGAAGGTGTCCCTGCACATGGCAGAGGGTGGGACTGGATGGGCTTTAAGGGCCCTTCTAAAACAAACCTTTCTGGGATTCTGTTATTCCATGAAATTTACTGAATTTTGGAGCAGGTTTTTGTTGATATGAATGAACACAGACACAGCTCCAAGGTTTCAACATTTTTCTAAATCTGCCAGGGGAGCTGTGGCAAATGTAGTGCATATCCCAGGGTGCAAGTTAAGGAAATTCAGGGCTTAATGGAAAGCTCATTGGGCAGTAACACCAGGGAACTGTTATATGCAAGGAGCAGCAGCATCCAGAAATATTTATGAGGCTAGTAAAAGCTATAGAAGTTGTTTGGTGTGTCCTTGGGCTAACCCAGCTGGGCTCCTGGAGCCTTTTTAGCAGAGACAAGAGCCCTGATATTTCCAGAGTGGACAAAGATGGCAAGGTCACTGCTTGTGACACCTGGGAGCCACTTGCTCTCTGCCTATTTGGGCTGAGGAAAGATGCAGGAAGGGATTTCAGAGAGGTTTGTGCAGATAAGGAGGGCAGCTTGAGCTGACCCTGTGTAGGGATGCTCAGAGTTTCACCCTGGCACCTGACCTTTCCTGTCTGCTCCTGGCAAAGAGCTCTTCCCTGCAGTGCCCTAATTGGCCGTGCTGCCCAAAGCCCTTCCAGCGCTCAAGGGAAGAGCACAGAGTAAAACGATTTATCAAGCTTGGTAGAAGTTTTCACCTTGGGACACTGATATATTGAAGCATCAGGAAGGGTAAAAGATTTTGTTTAGGCTTCCAGTAAGAGAGGAAGGAAAGGGGAGGAAAAATAAAAGGAGAACAAACAGGAACCCTTCCCCTCTGCCCAGAAAATGGCCTTGTTTCCTGCTCCCAGAACTGAAAATGATAATTAATAATTGACAAACCTGCTGTCTCTTCAATAGGTTGTGGGTTTATGCAGAGATGCTGGATTTTGTAATGGCTTTAATCCCAAATTAATTTGCAGCCTTCTGACAGTGGAATGTGGTAGAGGGAAGAGTGATTCAGGGCAGATTATGGCGAAAAGTGAATGGAAATCCTGTGTGCAGCTACAGCTGCAGGGATGTGGGGTGGAAAAAATAAAGATATCTTTGACAAAATTTACACCAGGGTGCTGGAGCTTATACCATGAAACCTCATCAGGGGTTTGAAATCCAGATTGTATTCCAGAGGCTTAGAGCTCATATCCCAACAAGACAGACTTGGAAAGCATTCAGGCTTTAACGGGGGGAAACACCGAATTTGTGTGCCCTGAGGTTTCCACACAGTAGATCTAGAGGAGACACTTCCCTCATGTTTCCTTACAGGTTGGAACATGGAATAGCTGGTGTCCCTGCAGTGGCCTGAGCCCCTGTCCCTGTCTGTGGAACCCCAGGATGTACTTAGACCTCTGGAAAAACAAAAATGCTTATATTGATGCCAAGACTCTTAATTGAAATTAAAGTATCCTCAGCTGAGAAACCAGAGGGATAATTTCTGAGGATTCTTCATTTAGCTTTGAGTCATGGGCCTATGCAAAGACTGGAAGCAGGAATTGTGGCTGCTCCAAAGGCAAGCATGGAGGGAAGAGCTGGCAGGACCAGGACAGGGAAGGCTGTGGTGCTGCACAGCTTTGAATATGCATGAGGCCTTTCCACAGGCAGCAGGTCGGATCCTTTCCTTTGAGACTATATCTTTGATTTATCCTGATGGAAAGACAATGGCCCCTTCCAAATCCATTGACTTTTACATCAGCCATAATTTGAGATTGCCTCTCTGGGGATCACTTACCTTGGGGAGCAGGGAATTTCAGAAAGAGACAGTTTAATGTGCAGTGGGATTGCCACAGCTGCACTCTTTCTGTTGCAACAGGGATTTTAGAGCTGATTTCCATGTGGAGTGAAGATAAAAGCTTTTCAGTGTTGGTTAACCTTTTTTTGGGGGGTAATTCTCTTAATGAGTTGTTTTGGTTTGCATCATTTCACACCGCGATATTTTTGTTTTGCTTCCTTGTCCTCTGTTGTTTGTCCTTGATTTTGGTTTACATTAATTTCAGTTCTATTTATCAGGTATGTTTTTTAGACAAAGAGAAAATTGTGGTAGCTCATTTAGAAAGATGGAATTATTAATGAACCTGAGGGTAAATTTGTCTGAAGGCTCCTCTGCACTGAGCCTACTCCTGTTGATTTAAATTGCCTTTCAGGGAAGTCCATGGCTAATCAGCTTAGAGCCCATACATTTGGCATTTATATACCTACCCCTGGTATTAGGCTCTATTTCTAGGTGCCTGTAAGTTATTTCTAATTATTTTATAATTACAGCCCTGGATGCAGAAATTGAGCCTCCTTGCCTCTGTTAACAGTGGAAGGAGAGCTCTCCCTTGCAGTCACTTACACATGCAGAGCCATTCTGAGTCAATTGGTTTTATTATTACTGTGCTCTTCACACTCATATGCCTCAAATTGGACTGGAGCCATTAGAATTTATCTGCTGTATCGAGGCAATCAAATGACAAGGAGTGGTAGTCATTGAGGATGGATTACTTTGGATCTCAGTATCATTATTTGCCTTTAGAAATATGGGGAGACATTCAAGCCAAGGTGGGATACTTCAGGTTTTAATTAATAGTTCCAGAATGCTGTTATTAACTTTCCTGTGAACTTCTTTCATTAACTAAAGATTACAGGTATAGGTTGAACACATAAAGGGAAGGATGCAAACAGGGTATGATGAAGTCTGTCAAAGAAAAGGATTTTCTAACTTTTCCAGCAAGAGGAAAAATGCTGTACTCTCGATCAGATGTCTAGATTTTAATGCTGGGACTCTGACACGATCCAAAGCTGGTAATTTCTTGCAATCAGTAAAGCATTATCACTTAGAGGTAGAAAACAGCAAAGTTGTTAAATGACAGTAAGATAGTAGACCATAGAATTTGAATTTTAGTTCTGAATGTACAATTTTAATCAAGTAATTAGTTTGGACTCTATTATTTTTGAACTTGTGAAAGTTTTCTTGTGTGAATATAAGAAATGTACCCTTCAAAAAGGGAATGAATTTTGAAAAAGTGAATATTTGATCTTACAGGACACTTGGCTTGACTGTACAAATATGATTCAGAACCTTCTCTCCATGTAGTCATGAAGTTGGATCATGGCAGAATATGCTTTCCTGATGGTCTGCTAGAGAAGTGGTTCCTGAGATCCTGACAGAGGAACCAACAGGTGACAGTGCTGACAACTGACCTAACCCAGCCTGGGGACATCTGACATCAGTCACTTTGTGCCAATAAAAGCCCAGCCCCACTTTCTAATGGAGGATCTTCTAACATCCCCTCCTGGGAGTGTGTGGAGATTCCTCCCTGGAGTGGGGACACCCTTAAGGTCACTCCTTGAGGGTAAAGAAAAAGATTTGGTCACTGGGATGGGTGAGTAACATCAGTCTTTACTTACTAACTGTTTTTCTAACTTTGATATCATTGCTTCAATAAATAGTGCACCATATTAATTACAGTTGCCTGTACTGTGTAAATAATTCTGATTAGATCTCTTAGTCTAATCATTATCATGATGATCTTAAAGAAATTATTTAATTTATATAAATATATTTGGGGTCCCATCCTCAGTACTTCAGGACAAAGTTGTATAAAGCCTCAATTACCCCAGTAGGCTCTTTTAGACAAGTGTGGGACCAGGACCGGATCCAGCTGCTCCCAAAGTGTTCTCTGAGAAGGAGTTTAGGGAGCTGGGAGGTTCCTTCTGCACCTCATGATGGGAGGGTCTCCCTGAAAAACCTTGTCTGAAGCTCCCATCCTACTGTACTACTAAGATAATAGCAGTAGTAACACTAAGCCAACAGCATTCTGCAGATTAATTTGTGTTCCTACGACAGGATGATTCTGTAACCCAAGCTTGCAACCTTGCTTTCAGCTGGGAAATCTGGCTATGAATGATCCTGCACTCTCCTCTTTTGGGATGGAGTTTCCAGCCCTGGGCTCAACTCTCCAGGAGGTACCTGAGTAGGAAGGGGGATGCTGAGTTGGGAATGTCCTCAGGCTGCTGCACTGCTCTCGGTTCCCCGCACGTGCAAAGGCAATGAGCTGGGTATTGCACACTTGGCTGCATGCCTGGCTCCTGAAAAATCACTCAGGGACACAACACAAGCCTTTGCTGCTGGAAAAAATTCCATTGCCTTCATAGGGATGAGCCATCACTTCAGGCCTTTACTGTCTCTGTGACAGCTGTACCTTCTGTGCACAATTGGCTTCCTGGCCATACAGGCTCTTCCACATTGCTCTGCTCTGATTTGCTCTATTTCATTTTTATTTTATCCTGTTACTTTCTTCTGATTCAAGTTGAGAGTTCAACTGATAACCAATTTTTCTGTAGTGCTGGTTATATTATGTCAGTAAGTGGGAACAGCACAGCCTCTCTGCTTTCACTCAATGGGAAGTGACATCCTGCTGATTAAAATTTATTGCTAATATGTTTTGATGAATGTTTCAGAGTCTGTTATTGGTTTAGTTTTTTCATTGCTGGATGCTTTTTATTTCTGTTTTATCAATTCTATTTCCTTCAATTGTTTTAGACATAATGTATGATGCTAATAACGTGTCAGCTTCAAAAATCAGGAGCATAAAATTCTATTTCTGCTGAAAACTGCAGTGAGAAAGGAGAGTGATTTATAATGTTCTTTAAAATTTGCAATTACATTTGTTGATTGAGATGCCAGTCACATGCATAAAAGTAGGGAAAGATGTTTGAATTTCCTGTTTCAAATTGTTTATTATGAAGTCATAATTTATAGATGGAAAGTGAGTTTATTATGTAAGCAAGCCACCTGTGATCAGAAGGACCATTCACTTCCCAGCACCACTTCAATCCTCCTTTAAGCTTCCAGCACTCCTTGAGAAGACTTTCATGGAAGTTTTATGGCTGTTCAGTCCATTAATCTCTGCTCATTTTTTTCTCTTTATCCAATAATGCCACAGTCCAGCTCCCCATGTGGAATCACTCATTTTCCTTGCAGAGATCTGGGTCATGGACTTCACATGCTCACATCAAGTCCTTTTTTGTGATAATATTTTGTAATGAAACCCACCTTGTGTTGGAATAAAGGACTCAGGGAAGTTCAGCTGTTGGCTGAGGTAAAAAGAACATATATGTAGGGTGGTATAAACTAATTCTTAGCTGTTTTCACCCTGGCTGCAAATATTTTGGTCCTTGAGGCCCCTTTTAGCAAGGCACTTTAGTTTATGATTACCTTTACTCACACATCTCATCTCATCCATCTTCCATGTGTTCTCATTTTCTCCTCATTGACTGCAATTCCTCCAAACTGCTCCCGGAAGTTGACTCCAGAAGGCTTCTCAGGGAAAAGAATTCCTGCTGGAGCAATTCCTTTGCTGAGCAGGAGAATGGACACTCTGTGGATGTGCTATTCCATACATATTTATGCTCAACCATGTTTTTCCAGCTCCACCATTGCCAGCTGATTGCTTCTTTCCTATTTTCTCCTTTATTCAAAGGATAAATTTGGATCATTTCTATCACCATCTCTATTCTTTAAGAATTTCCCCCAACCTCAGATGTGTCTAAATTAGGCTTTGTTTTGTTTCCCTCTCCCCATGTTTCTGCTTTGCTTGCCTATCTACTGTCAACTGCCTCCCAATATAGATTAATTTGACAGTTATTTTAATATGATTATTCCTCAGTCTTCCAGGTCCTTTAGGAAAATATTAAAGAATAGGAGTGATAACCAAAATTCCCTTGTTTCTGCAGAAGATGCCAACTTGGCATCCTCCTCCTCCTCCTCTTTTGTTTACATTCAATTAGTCAGGTTTTAGATCTGTCCAATCCAATTTGAATTAACATTTCAATTTATTTTTCATGGAAGAAGAAAGCAAATGGTTCATTAAATTACATTCTTTATTAAAATAGCCATTGACATCTGTAAAGAAACTTTCTAACATGATGTTTTACAATAAAAGTGGGTTTCCACAAACCAGCTCAGTCTTGAAATATCTATCTTTTTTATTAGGTTGCAATTTAAATTGTCTGATTTTTAATGTTTTCTGTATGAGGGGACAACCAACTGATCTGAGAGCTAGAAGGTCTCAGGTTTTTTGAGAGAATTTCTGTGGTTTTTTAGGGAAATGGAGCATTTGGGTCCCTCTGAAATCAAAAATCACAAAGACTCAATGAAAAGATCATACCCATGCTCCAAGATATTGGCACAGGAGGTTCCACTGATGGAGAGGATGGGGGTTGAGGGCAGGAATTTGCCTGGAATTGTTCACAGTCACCTCCAGGGCAGCTCCTGTGGAATGGATGAAAGCAGTGAGTGTTTCTGTCAGCGACTCAGTGAGGCACCCCTGCCTTTGTAACTCTGTCAGGAATATCCCATGGACGGTGTCACTGCAGTTTTGGTGCTTTTGCTGGATCCTTTGACTTACGGACTTCTCCCTTCTGTTGTGGTTTGCCACTGGCCAAAACCAGGCACCCAAAAAAGCCATTCACTTACTCTCTCTTGTTACAGTTGGGCAGAGGAGAAGGAAACAAAAAATTCATGAAGGACCCATGAGTTGAGTTAAAGATTGGGAGAAAACACTTTAAGGGCAAAACAGGTTCAAATTTAAAGGTATAAGGAAGATTTATTATTAACAGAGTCAGAGGAGGATAATGAGAAGTAAAAGAAGTCTTTAAAACACCTTCTTTCCCCCAGCCCCTCCCTCCTTCCCACTGACAGTGCAGGAAGACAGGGCATGGGGGTTTTGGTGAGTTTGTCACTTGAGATCTTTTTCTGTTCACTTGGGGAGAGGAGTCTTTTCTCTGCTATGCCATGGGGTGCCTCCCACAGGAGACAGCTCTCCAGGAACTTCTCCAGTGTGGCTCCAATCTCAAGAGCAGCAGTCCTGCCAGAACTGCTGCAATGTGAGTCACTTGTCCACAGGGTGCAGTCCTCCAAGGATAGGCTGCTCTAGCCCTCCAAGCAAGGGCTCTCTCTCTCTGTCTCTGGAAGGAGGGACCTTCTCTCTCCATTCGGGTCTCCCACTGCATCACAGCTTTCTCCAGCATCCACCTGCTCCAATGTGAGCACTTTTCCCATGGGCTGCAAGTGGATCTCTGCATCCCCTATGGACTTCATGCATGACAAGGGGACAGTTTGTTCCACCATGGTCCTCCCCACGGCCTGCAGAGGAATCTCAGCTCTGACACTTGGAGCACCTCCTCCCCCTCTTTCTTTTCCACCGACCTTGGTGCTGCCATGCTGTTTTCCCTCACATGCCCTCACTTCCTCCTCTTCTCTGAGTAGAAGAAAAACTGCTCCTTGTAGGTGCCATTGCCAACAAGTTCCACCGACTCAAAGATTCCTGCAGGATCCCTCAGTGCTGAGAAGTTGATCTCCTCCAGGTTCCATGTCAGGGAAATCACTCGTCACGCTTCCCCTGCGGGCCGGGCAGCCCCGCCGTGCGGGCAGTGGCGCTGGCGCTGTTTAAGGCCTCTCTTCATGCGGGACACCGGGAGGGGAAGCCTCCATCGGCCCTGCCCTTCTGCTGTGGCACGGCCGGCTGGGGGTGGCCAGGCAGGCACGGCTTGCTGTGGCCGTGCTGAGATGGCGTCGGCCACGGCACGTTGCCCTGGCCCCCAACAGCAGGGCTTCGCCAGCCATGGCAAAAAACACTGTGCACGTGTTGTTTTCATTTTCTTCTTAAATATGTCATCACAGAGGCGCTACCAACCTCTGTAATTGGGCCAGCAGCATGTCCACCTCCAGAGCCATCAGAGATTGGCTCTGTCAGACATGGTGGAAGCTTCTAGAAGCTTCTCATGGAAGCTACTTCTGTGGTACTCCCCTGCTACCAAAAACCAGGCCATGCCAAATCAACACGCCTTCTTTGGGAAGGATCTAGTCAGTCAGCTAAGCGTGTGCCTGACGTGCTTGACTCATGTCCATAGTCAAGGAAGTTCTTAAATTTCCCTTAACTTTGGGATGAGCTGCCACTATGGGAACCTGGCTTCGGGGCTACACGACATGTTTGTGCCTAACCTTTGTGGTTCAATGTTTCTCAGCCTTCTTGGCTCTCAGTAATCACTCAGAAAACAAAAACAAAAACAAAAAAAAACACAAAACAACAACAACAAAAAAAAAAACACACCAAAAAAAACCCCAAAAATATTTCCATTTTCTTTCCATTCCCTCACCAGGTATTGTAGTGGAACTCTACTTTTCCTCCAGCCCCTGGTAAAGCAATGTCAGTAGCTCTGCTGGAGCAAAGCAATAGCTCTGCTCCTGCAGTTGCAGAGTAGACTCCTAATTATGGCATGAAGACATTTTATAACAAAGACATAAAAAATACCATTTTTATTAGCTGTTCACATGCCAGCTATAATTAATTCTACACAGGGAAGTTTGCTTTCAGTTCATTTGAACACATCTACTCTTAACCTGGATGACCGAGTAATTTCTTATAAACCCAGTCATGGATTAATGTTGAAAAGATGTAGGTGACCTTTTTTATTTTTTTTTATAATTTTTTTAAGCCCTGCAGCCACCACCTTGTGAATATATTAACTGGAAAGCCATTTCATCAGTGCTGCAAGACTTAAGTACTTACAAGTTGAACCCAGCTGTGTAAGATGCTGGGAACTGCTGGGGAAATGTGAAATATTGATTAATACAAAAATATGCTTTATCTTGGATTCAATCTATGATTTAAGTTGTGTATCATTGGGGCATAGCTNAACCAGGCCATGCCAAATCAACACGCCTTCTTTGGGAAGGATCTAGTCAGTCAGCTAAGCGTGTGCCTGACGTGCTTGACTCATGTCCATAATCAAGGAAGTTCTTAAATTTCCCTTAACTTTGGGATGAGCTGCCACTATGGGAACCTGGCTTCGGGGCTACACGACATGTTTGTGCCTAACCTTTGTGGTTCAATGTTTCTCAGCCTTCTTGGCTCTCAGTAATAAGACAGAAAACAAAAACAAAAACAAAAAAAAACACAAAACAACAACAACAAAAAAAAAAACACACCAAAAAAAACCCCAAAAATATTTCCATTTTCTTTCCATTCCCTCACCAGGTATTGTAGTGGAACTCTACTTTTCCTCCAGCCCCTGGTAAAGCAATGTCAGTAGCTCTGCTGGAGCAAAGCAATAGCTCTGCTCCTGCAGTTGCAGAGTAGACTCCTAATTATGGCATGAAGACATTTTATAACAAAGACATAAAAAATACCATTTTTATTAGCTGTTCACATGCCAGCTATAATTAATTCTACACAGGGAAGTTTGCTTTCAGTTCATTTGAACACATCTACTCTTAACCTGGATGACCGAGTAATTTCTTATAAACCCAGTCATGGATTAATGTTGAAAAGATGTAGGTGACCTTTTTTATTTTTTTTTATAATTTTTTTAAGCCCTGCAGCCACCACCTTGTGAATATATTAACTGGAAAGCCATTTCATCAGTGCTGCAAGACTTAAGTACTTACAAGTTGAACCCAGCTGTGTAAGATGCTGGGAACTGCTGGGGAAATGTGAAATATTGATTAATACAAAAATATGCTTTATCTTGGATTCAATCTATGATTTAAGTTGTGTATCATTGGGGCATAGCTTCTTTCCCATGGGCTGCAGGGGAAAAGGCCCTGCTCAGCTCCAGGGCCTGGCCCTGGGCATCTGCAGGGCTGTTCCCCTCACATATCTTGAAATTTAAACAATAATTTCATATTATACCTGTGAATGATGTGTTTGGGTACTTTCACTTGTGCTGCTGGAATACTGTTTACAGGCAGGATTAAAAATTGGACTACAGCTGAAATTCAAGATTTTTATATGAGCTAGACTTTAGTTATTGAATTTGGAACTCATACTAAGACTATGAGTGTCTTTCTGTATTTCAGGCCTCAGAGAGGCAAATCCAAGCTCCAAGTGCCAGTGCAATGCAGCATTCCTAGATGGAGTACATGTTAGGGCCACTTCAAAAGCAAGAAATGTGCAGTTTTCCTCCCGCAGTGTGATTTTTTTGTCAGTAATTTGGCATTAGCTTCTTTTATCCTCACTAGTGAAATGCCCTCAGGAATGACAAATAGTTTTCACTTTCCACTCTAAAACAGAGATAGTAATTCCTCACTCAGGTGTGGATGTGGCCTCATGGAAAGGATAGAGGAGACTCTTGGTTTTCCCAGCTTTTACAGAGATGGGGCAACTGAGATGTGTTTTAAAAGATTTTATTCCATTATCAGTCTCTACAAATCCATTTCTCACAGAGGCCACCTCTTGTCCAACTTGTTTCCTCCATCCCATGTTTTCTGACACTGAGATGGTGATGGGAGAAAGAAGAGGAGCAGGCTCCTCTTCCAGACAGTTCATCTCAAATTTACCCTCCAAGCCTTGTTTGAAACGTCAAGATATCATGGTCTGTGTGAGCCCAAGATGAATTTCGGCTTGAGGGAAAGGAGTAGGAGCAGCAGCAGCAATGTAGTGGTGCAACATGGGTTTGTGGTTTTGTTTGTTTGGATTTTTTTTGATAATTTGCTTTTGCACTTTAGTATTTTCCTTTTTAAATGCCCTGCTATTTATTATGCAAGGAGATTGTTGTGTATTGTGGCATGAGTAGGACATTTACAAAATAACAGCTGAATTAAAGTGCTGATTTGGAGACCAGACTGCAATCAGAACTTGATTTTGTGCATGTCACCTTTTTTTTATTAAAAAAAAAAAAAAAAAAAAAAAAAACAAAAAACAACCCAGGCATGTCTTAACCTTCAGAAATTGTAAGAGCAGCACAGGCTTGGATCAAAACAGAGACCTGAGCTCTGTTCTTAAATAACAGGCAAGTTCAGCCCTTGTTTACATGCATGAGACTTTTACTGACAATGATGAGCTTTAGAGCTTTAGGTGCTACTGGTACAGAATACATAATGAATTGTGGAAAATAACTTAGAGGCACCAGCTTTTAAAAACACAGGTTTGAGATTCTTGCTGGGCTTAAGGAGGGGATTTAAGAACTCCCATGGAAAAGGGCTCTGAAGGGTTGAATTGCTCAGGTGTCTCCTTGGGGCATGGCACCCTGGCAGAAAGCTGTTGTTTGATGTCCCATGTGAGACATCTGTTTGACATCATTTATCACATGAGACCTGCATATTCTCCTGGAGCATCTCAGGGACACACTTTGTCAGTGCCACCAGTGCTGGGATTGAGCAGGGGGGAGTCCTGAGACCTGCACAGATCCAGGGATCCATCAGGACTGTGCATCCTCTCTTCCTCCTTGTAACGTGTGAAATTTCAAAACAAAAGCAACACTAGAGAACAAAAAAGCCAATTTGTACAAAACAGTAGTTTTAAAGTTTTCATTGTAGTCTTAAATGTGCTTTCTTCTCATTTCCAGGAACAGATTGAAGCCAGCTTACCGAAGTCTCAGTGGACCAGAATTGTTGGTTAACCTGGTAAATAGTTTCCCATACCAGGCAGTTATTAGGAAATGGTGTGTTAAGGCCAGCAAATCTCCTAAATTTGCCTTTTTTTCCAAAGGAACAACATCCTTCACATTTTATTCTTATTAACTTTTTATTCTAGAAGCTTCACATAAAACTCTGTGCCATAACTGTCCTCTCAAGGCAGCAGTCAGTGTTAAAAACAACAGCCTAGAGATAATCTGCTGGAAATCAGGGTATGTCTTTATATCCAGGCAGATGTTCTAAGGTCCTGCTGTGTCACCTGCACTGCAGCTGAAGTGTCCTCTGTATTCCACAGAACACTATTAAAAACCACCAAGCAATTAATCATAGCAAACAAGATTTAATATGCACGGTGGCATCAGGAGTTGGAATAATGCTAACAACCTCTGAGAACTTCCCTGAGTTATAGTACTTTTCCTCTGAGAACTGTGTTTCCTTTCTACCTGTAACCTGGGACATTGCAGCCCTAAATTCCTGAGGAAAATACATTTCACATACACATTTCTCAATCATGTTCCTATCTTTGTTCACTAAAAATACATCTATGTAATAGTGATTCATCCTGAGTTTCTTTTCTCTACAAAGAGAAATTAGTTTCTTAATTGTAACTCTTTGCTGACTGATTCAAATTGCTTCTTATCTATTCTTGTACTCCTGGACTAGAATTCAGCTTTACACTTCAGCAGTGTAGGCTCCCATAATATCACATTATATTTTGATGTTTTCAAGGTATTAGAGGAGATATGAAATATATTCAAATGAATTCCATCTAATTGCTTTCTGATATGTGCCGGGATATTCATCTTATTCATATCCTTAAGGTGTCTGTGAAGGATATTTGAACTGAGCTATCGTTTGTGAATTACCAGATTTAGGAAGATTTTTTTCTCATGGCAGATGGTGAATATTGAAGAGGTTGCCCAGAATTCCAGAATTCCATAATTCTGGTTAAACAGAATTCCAGAAAGGTTTGGACTAGAAGCGACCTCAAAGCCCACTCAGTACCACCCCTGCCATGGGCAGGGACACCTTCCACTATCCCAGGTTGCTCCAGGCAATTGTTTCCTAGGAATTTATGGGACAAAATTTTATAGGTAAAAAGGGTGAAAAGGAAAGAAACCTAATCCCCAACAACAACTTTCCAGCTG
>WEZZ01012323.1:2379-23971 GCA_013400585.1 Chloropsis cyanopogon | reverse complement strand
ATTGTTAAAAACTACCAAATTTGTTATAAACTACCAGTTTGATATTCAGCTGCTTTGAGGAGTGTGCTATTGACATTGGAAGGTCTCTGCATTTTGCAAATCTCACAAAGTATTTCTGAGTCTCACTATATGCTTACAAATCTCAAAACAGTTTCACCAATTAAGTCAATGAATCCCGAATGAAAAACTCAAACACTTTCATTTGCAAATCCTGACTTTCTTTCTACAATTCAAGGATAAGAAGGGATTTACAAAACCCGTACTGTCAAGTACTGAAGCAATTTTGATTCTCAATATGCCTTGTGGCTATGTTTGAAAGAATGAACAAGCAAAAAGTTGCTGACATGATGTCAAAAATCTAAAGGGTAAAATTCTTCCAGTTGAAAGGAAAAGAAACAGAGAAGGCAGCCAAATACTGCCCATGAGGATTTTTTCCCACAATGATGTCCTCTCCTTGGTTAGGTCCAGATCAAGGAATAATGTATAGATCTCCTCAATGCTTCTAAAACCGATGCTGTTTTTTCCCACAAACTAAATTACAGTAGCATAGATTAGAATATATTAGAATAGAATAGATGCAATTGGAAGGGGTCTGCGGCAGTCATGTAGTACAACTGCTGATAAGTTTGGAGTTGAACAAAAGTTTAAACTTACTGCTGTTAAGTGCAGTGTATAAATGCCTCTCAAACTTAGCAGAAGGGATGCTAAGCACCATAGCTTGGGGTGTTCTTTTTCTACATCTCTGAAATGTAGCCTCAAAGAATCTTCAAATATGAATCTTGAATTGCAGAAAATTTATTTTCCCCAAGTTATCACTAATTTGAACAACATTAGTATGCAGCATTCAGTTCACTTTTAGACTTGATGGTTATTGCTATATATTTTGGTAAACGTGTATTTAATTGTGCATACTCTCAATCCCTGGCCCATTTCAAATCTTTTTATTGCTTAAATTCCAGAAAATTTTCAAAGCTTTCAATTAGTAGACAATTCATAAAAAGGGATGAAAATTTTGTGCCTGTTCTCTTGGATCCGCCTAAAAATCATGGAAAGATTATATGTCTGCCTAATTTTATGAGTTTAAAGTGCAGCTATCCATATGTTTTGAGGTATATTCAGTATAGACACATACTACTCATTTTAAGTTGTGTAATGATGCCACAGATTCCATAGACTGCATTCAGATGATTTCACCAACATGTTCAATCAGAAACTCAGCCAACCTTATGTTCTCCAATACTGAAATTTACATTTTCCTTTTGTTATCCTCACAGCACTGGACCCTTTTCAATGTACACAAAATTTGAATGGTATAGAGATGGTTTTACCGAAATCCTAAATCCCTTAGAAACATCAACTCTCTTTCCCACCCACATAGTGGAGACGCTCAGTACTGATGATTTTATTGCTAATATTTTAAAGTGGATCATTTTGCCCTGTTGTGGTGACATATAGGATAAACCATTCCAGAAAACCAAGCCAGTGAGGTGCAGCACTGCTGGTTAACTTTAAAGACTTTGTAGCTATTCAGAGAATATTTGTTATCACACATGAAATTCTGTAGGCTATTAGGCAGCAGTGTTTCACACTGATAATGCAGAGGGATAGGTCTTAAAATTAACTGCTCAAGCAGGGCCATCCCAGAGCACAGGGCACAGGCTTGTGTCCAGACAGTTCTGGAACATCTCCAGTGAGGGAAACTCCACAGCCTCTCTGGACAATCTGTTCAGTGCTTGGTCACTGCAGAGGACAGAAATTCTTCCTCATGTTCAGGTGAAAGCTCCTGGGCATCAGTTCCTGCCCTTTGTGTCTTGTCCTATTCCTTGTCACCACTGAGCAGAGCCTGGATCCATCCATCCTCTGCCACCTCCCTTTAGACACTGATAGACACGGATGAGACCCCCTCTCAATTGTCTCTTAGGGCTGAGCACACCCAGCTGCCTCTGTCCTTCTGTGTAAGAGATGCTCCTCTTCCTTCCTCATCTTTTCACCCTCTGCCGGACCTGCTCCAGGAGTTCCATGTCGCTCCTGTCCTGAGGAGCCCAGAACTGGACGCAGCACTCCAGATACAGCCTCACTAAGGGCTGGATTAGAGGGGCAGGATCTAAGCATAAACTTCTGAAAGAAGTCAATTTTATTTCCTTATACTTCATCACCTACCAATTTGATAAATCTTAAAATATTCCTTTAGGGAAGAGAGTAATTTACTCTTGTAAAAGGATTTATTTCCTGGTATTACACAATAATCTTCAGACATTCTTAGCAAGATTAAATAAATTTTATTTTTAATAATGAATAAGTACTAACATGGCAAAAATCAAGATAACTGATGTATTATTCAAGTACATGGTTTACAGCCATTTGAAGCCCATCAGCTTATTGATCTTATCTAGTTCAATAGCTTTGGATCAAACTACAGTATTTACAGGAGCTTTTATTTGCCAGGCACTTAGAAACAAGTTCAGATAAGAATTTGCAAGTGACACGAATGTTCAGCCTACTGATAAATTTAAATGTACAGACAATGCATAAATAAAAATTTATGGGTCAATGTTTATCGTGTTACATAAAGCAACTTTGTAGAATTTTCTGTCAATAGATTTTTCATCACAGCTATACCATTTAAAAATGCTTTTACTTACTGCCTAATATCCAAACCGGCAGGGAATTAAACAGCAGTAGCAAAACAAAATGTTATTTGATTAGAGCAAATTATTTTCTAAGAATGTTTTCATGTTGCTGCAGTGTTCCTACTGGTGTAATATTATGCCAAAAATATAAGACTGAACAAAGAATTTTACTGAGCAGCATTAGATGGCAGTCTTGGATGTGTTGTACAATGAGCATCTAATGTGGCAAAATTCAGAGAAATGGTATGCTGGATTAAAAGCTGCTTCTGCAGTTCTATTTTGCATCCTTGTTTAAGTGGGTTTAGATCCCATAACTTCTCTCATCTGTCACAATAATAAAGCTCTGATCTGAATAGCACAAAAGGAAACATTAGAAAAGAAATCTTCAGACACACTGAAAAAATATTCTTCAGAATAATAAGGATACTTTACTATTATTATTATTATTGGTATTATTATTGGTATTGTTATTTGAGTAAATGTCTTTAGGTACTTCTCATGGACTTTACCCCATTTTCTTTACTTTTGCAAAGAGTGAGATTTTCTTTTCAGGCCTTCAGAAACTTTTCTGCTACAGCCCCTTAGAAAAACCTATAAATAGTGGTTGTGTTGCATCAGCCCACAGAAACTGGCTGTTTCATTTGAAATTATTTTCTTCAAAGTTGTTCACAGGCCCTCAGTCCTATCAGAGAAGAAAAGGACACTCAGAATATAGATGAAGGCAGCAAAGGCAGCCTCACACTGCATTTCTGTGTGCGTAGGTTCCTCCAGTTACAGCTGCTGCCAATGTCTTTAGCATCTGGTCATCACATATGGTTTCTGGCCCTGGATCTTTTTTCTTGGCTGGTGCCCTTCCAATAGGGATTTTGAAAACTGGTGGGCTGTCAAGCTTGGATTCTGGAGTTTGGTTGTACATACAGTGTGTTCAGGACTCGCAGTAGTGATGTTCATCTGCTCTGCCCATCCTTTGATGCAATTAAAGCTCGGCATGTGGATCATTCATTCCTTTTCCATATTTTTCATTTACTGGATTTCCTGCAGAATAGTGTTTCTAGAAAATGTTATCAGCTGGAACAGAGTTTTGTGATGTGACGACACAGGTCATATTTATGGGTCTAGAGGAAAGGTGTCAGATTGTCACCATCAGTTAATGACTCAATGCTTTGTGCAGTAGTGGGATCATGTAATGGCTTGGGTCGGAAAAGACCTCAAAGATTGTCTAGTTCCAATTCCCTGCCGTGGGCAGGGAACAAATACAAATCAGAAGTCAGGTTTTAAAGTGAAACTCATCAGGCATGGGTTTAACTGTGGAGTGGTGTCCAGCTGTATGACCTGGACACTTCATGGATGAAACTCAAGTGGAGAATGAGTTCCACCTCACACCTGATGTGCTTGAACTTCTGTCCTTTGGACCAGGCTCAATACTCAGCACAGAGTTGACTGTACAAGAAGATGAGAAAAAAATATTGCAAATTTATCACAAATAACTTGATTCACTTTAAAAAAAAATAATAGCTAAATCTATATTTGGTCCCAAAAAAGTTTATTTGTTTTATTATTGTTGCATTAGCATTCAAAATGATAATAATATCTCCTAAAATCTATGTAGAGCTCAGTAAGTCTCACAGTGCTTTACAAAACAAACTTCTGTCAATATTCCTACCTTTCCTATTACTTCTACCAAAAACAGGCACATGAAAGATTAAGTGACTTCAGAAAAGTGTCCTTGGAGGCCTCTGTTAGAGAACACAATAAACCCAAGACCAGTGCAACTACAGCCCACTACACTTTCTGCTAGGCCACAATCTCTTTTGGCACAGCCCATTTGCCTTGGCTACCTAATAGAAAATACAATATTATTGGCATTTATACATTGGTTAGTTGAGATTATTTGTATGGGACAATCTGTGGTGTTACAAAGCACAGTGTAAATTTGCATAAAAAATCCCAAATCCAACTGCATCCTGGAAGTGTAGTGGGGCAATTTGGGTTGAAAGGGTCCTTTAAAGATCAGCTGCTACAAGTCCCCTGTAATGAGCAGGGACATCAACTAGTTCAGTCTGCTCAGAGTTTTTTCCAACCTGACCTTGAGTGTTTCTAGAAGATTGGGGCAAAAAGGTTGTTGAGTACCTCAACCTTCTTCTTGTCTGCTGTTAGCAGATGCCAGGCTTGTTCTTCAGGGAGGAACACTTTCTTTGGCCTTCCTGTTCTGGCTGACACACCATTAGAAGCCCCTCTTATTATTCTTTGCATTCCTTGCCAACCTCAGCTCCAGTACTGTATATTTTTCAAACAGGGTGTTTTTTTAACTTGTCAAAGAAATTCATAGTATCGCAGCAACTCTATGTTTTTCTGGATTTTCTTTGGTTTGTTTCTTTTTTTCTGTTTTGGGTTATTCTCCTCCTTACACTATATTATCAAATATTTACTCATGTATTTGTCATGTTCCTGTGCTCTGCAATGGTTGATACAAACTGCACTTTAGAATATTTTGCCATGGATACAAACAGCTCTGAAATAAAGCATTCTCAGAGTACCTGCTCACTATGCTTACTGCTTACTAAAGGTAAGGCTCTTTCTAGGACAGTCAACTTTTCAAATGACTGGACATCCTGGATTATATGAAAAACAACATCTAATTTTAGTGGAGCACTTTTTAAATGTGGTTTTAGGCATTTAAATAAATAATAAAGGAAACTGAGAAGGAGAAAAATCTTGGTCAGTGATACAGCAACTAGGTCAATGTGAGCACAGAGGAGAACTGGACAATAGGAAAAGGGATCAGGAAACATAAAAGCCTAGCATGGTGTCAACAGCCTATGCAGTAACACTATTTTTGTGCTGACTGAACAATAGTTTAAAGAAGATCAGTTAAAACAGAAATTCAGTCTTCTTCCACATGTGGCTTTATTGTCCCATACAGATGTGAGATTTTCTGAGCTACACTTAATTTTAAGGTGTTTATTTTATTTTGCTTTTATATTTCTGATTTAAGCTTGCTGTAGGAATCGTGCAAAAAAATAAATAGCAGGGTTGTATAAATTTTACACATGACCAGTAAAAAACTCCTCAGGGAGCAAGGATGGGAAATTATTTTCCCTTTCCTACACCCAAACCCCTGTCCAAGTCATGTTTCTCATAACTTTAAATACCTTCATGGATAGAGCAACATATAAGAAAATGTTCATAATCCCTCCATTATGGTCTATGTCTATGTAGCAGGAGCATGTGGCTCAAATTCCTGATTTGTTTTTGGATACAGGGGAAACATAAAGTGGTGTTGCCAGTTTTAACATTTGATGTACATATTTGCCTAAACAGATCTACTGTGAATAGGTAAAAAGAAAGGATTTCTGGGCATGACTGGTCTTATTGTAAAGCAGAATTTGACATCAGATGAGTCGAATCAGATTCTTTAAGTTCCTTTTCATCCACCTCTATTAAGAGCAAGGTTTGGTTGTCTCAAATCCAAAACCTGCATGACAGCTGATGTGCCATGAGATTAATTCCACATGAGTGGCCTAACCCTGGAGCTACAGATGGATAACATGGCTATTTTGGGGCCAAAATAAATCATTATCTACCCAAAGATTTTTTTGCTAATCAAAATTGGTGTGTTCCCATGAAGGAAATTTTAGTTTTAATGACTTTCCAATGTATTTTTTTTCTTTTATTTGATGAAAAAGAAATTGTTTTACAACTCTTCCAGCAATTATGAAAACACAGGACTGACTCATCCTCAGTAGAATTCCCAGCTCCAGTGCATAATGCACACTTTAATTCTGTGTGTTCTGTATAACCTGTGAGGAGGATGGCATAGACCTATATTGAGATATTAATAAAGAATACTTATATACATAGAAAAAATTCTGTTAGGTTGGAGCACTCATTTTATTCCCCCGATATACAAATTTAATTTTCAGCAAATAAATATATTTAGAGAAATAAAAGATTTTTTCGTTTAAAAAGCAAACATTAATAAAAAAGATAAATTATTTCCTTTTAAGCTACTAATGAGATATTTTGCTTTCCAGTTTCTGTAAACACAAAAGATGATGTCCTTCAACAGATGAAAATTTATAGAAAAAGAAAGATTAAAAAGACGGGGAAAAAAAAGTAGCTCTTAAGTAGTAGCTATTTTTTACACTTTTTAAACTCTATAACAATTTTGATTAGGTCTAAATATATTAACTCTCTTTGTAAACTCTTCCAAGCCTTGGTAGTGCCCTGAAATTCAGTGGACATGTCCATACTTTATACTTTTCAAAACACAAATAAACTGAATTAGAACTCAACTTAAAAATTACTGCATAATTTATAGGAGGAAGATTAAAACGCTAAACAAACTAATTTAAGTTATCTTCCGTTGACAAATTAGACCATAAAATGTTGAAAATTTAGCTTAACCTCAAAAGGAACCAAATCAGATTCAAAGAATGGTCCATGAGCCCCAGGAAATGGAGCATCTGAAATTCAAATTATATCCAAATAGTGTCTTTTTTGTTCATTTGTTTGTTTGTCCTGTTATAATCCAACGCTTGAGTTTATGGGTTGCAGCAAAGGTCTGTACACTCCTGTTTTCACCCAGATTTTGAACCAGGTAAATCTCATGCTTACATATCTCAGAAAAAAAAATGGTTAGGAGAGAAGGAAAGCCCGTGTAAACACAACATAGACTTAGATAATCCCCACAGATATGCTAAAACCTTCCAGATTCATGAAAAATAGAATTTTATAACAATTTTTCATTTGCATTGTATAAACTGCAGTCTTTGCTTTGTTGGCAGAAACACTCTGTATTCATGAACTATGTTTAGTTTAGTACTGCTTAAAATTTCCTTTTTCCCTCTAAATGCCAACAGAATAAAAAGACAAAGTAGAAGTGTTAGGCCAACATAACACAACACACAAGTTTTATTTTAATTACTCATCCCTCCATTAGGCATTATGTTTGCCCACCCAGCTCCTTTCTGACTGTTTTACTTTGTACAGTCCTGCAGAGCAGCCAGAACAGACACTGGTATTTCAAAGTGGTTCACAGTGGAAAAGGAAAGATTATATTTAAAACAACAGCAGTGTATTTGTCAGGGGGGAGGCAAACAGTTATAGGTTCAATTCTTTTTCATAAAGAATTTTAAGATGTAAAATAAAAGCTCATCAGTATAACAGGTCTGTGAAAATAAAAAAAAAATAATTTTTCAGTTTCATGTAAGACAATGGACGCATTTTTAAACTGACATTCTGATAGATTTGGAACAGGTGCTTAAAATGTATTATGACTTTGTTTGAAATGCCACCATTAATTTCCCCTTTGAAAGCACAACATAAATGTGTGCAGGGAAAAAATTCTCTCTGTGTTTGGTAGGATCAGAGTTTTCACACTGACATTCTCTAACTTGAGGACTCCAAATGGGATATCAAATTTCGTAACTGAAGAATCTGGAATATTTTGAAAATGCTAAAAATCTCTAGCTCTTGCTGACTTACCTGAGAGCACCTGTGTGAGCAAACACCTCACACAGGAGAGTGGGAGCCACCCGAGCATCTCCATCTGCTACCAAACCCTGGCTGTGCTCCAGAACTTGGATGGTGCAGAAAAAGAATGGTGAAGATGTGGTAACAAGATTCAGATGAACTCAGACCAGAACTGAATGTCAAGCTCAAGCTTTTATGTTTTTTTTAATTAATTCAGTAGTATTTAAAACACCCTGTTGACACCCTGCTTTGCATCAGATGTGTGTTTCAAACGTTTTGTGATTCTAAGTAGCACATTGGTGAAGTTGGCTCTACTCTTGCCTTGCTTGAAATGTGTATTCCACTGAAGAGCACAGAACTGTTATTGACAATGGTGAGCAGAAAAGTGTGAAGAACAGGTTATTTCAGCTAATAGGAACATCTCATTCAACACAAAACACTTGGCTTTATTTTTTTTTGGTTGAAATTATTTTCCTAAGTCTATTCAAATATTAAGACGTTCATGTTGAGCTTTATTTATTTGGCAAATAATTTCATGTGCTGGCTAATTCCTATCCTGTTTGGAAATTGCCGTCAATCCTCTACTTTTAGTGCATTTTAATTCACTTCCCAATAAACCTTTTATTTTTCTGAAACTCAGGGCACTGAAAGTAATAAAAAAGATGATTGACTAATGCCCACAGGTGGAACTGCAAAATAGTTAGGCTGTATTTGAGTCAGATATATACCTGTGCCATAGCAAAAACACTTCTCATTTCATATAAATCTGTGACAAAGACTTAATGAACATAATAACTTGGAAAATTGTTTACAAACCTTTTGAGTCCATTGTGAGTGATGTTATGTCAAAGGTGATTGCAAGCAGTGAGGCAGAAAAGTAACAGAGTAATAGAGGTGGTAAGATTATGTTTTCTGGAGTGTTTTCATACACAGATTTCAATATTCACTGCAGAAGACGACAGGTAATGAACTGGTTTTTAGGCACAACTTCCAAAAGCAAGTTGACTAAAGTCACTCACATAGGAAACCAAGAGTAGAAATGTGAAGAAAGTTTTCCTCTCCTCCACTCAAGCCATGAAGTCTCCATTCTGGCTTTCAAGGCAAAACCAACACTCATGTAATTCTAGTCTTCCTAGAATTTGAAGTTAATGGAGCTTGGAGATTGATCTCCCAGACCTCAGAATTGAGGCTGTAATGCCAGACTGTCAACTTGTCTAACAACCCCTTTTCAGATCTACAGCGGAGATAACACCCTAGATGGGGAGAACAAAAAGGTCATGATGTTTTTGCAGACTTGGATGCTGCAGTCCAGTGTTTGATTGGCAGTGAAATATTTTAGAATTTGGCAAGAGGTAGTGTTTTTTTTTTAGTTTCAGCAGGCATACCCTGATCCTATTGCCCATGTAATTAAAAAGGTGTTATAATACCTTAACAGCTGTCTCATAATGTCTTCATTATTCATTTAACATTACACCTACCCCAGTATTTTATCCCTTACACAAAGCAAGTTCCTGTTGGAAAAATGCTGAAGTGTAGATTGAGTGACACATGGGAGCTTTTGCTATTGAGTGAACTCTTGACACTCAGTAATGAAACCAGTCTTCAATGTTTGTACAAAAAGAACATTCAATTTTCTGGGAAATGTCAGTATGATTATTTTCTTTTCATCTCTTTTAATTTTTTTTATTTTTATTTTTATTTTGCCTAAGGTTTTATCATCACTTAACTCCAACATGTACATCAGGAGTTGTACTTTCAGATAACAGTGAACAAATCTGAAAAAAAATATATTGAATTTTTGACATTTTTTTCTTATCTTTTGAATGATTTTCAAAGATAAGAAATAGTGAGGAGGGAAGTTAGGAAAATGCATGCAAACAATAAATATGCCTCTCTAGTAATCATAAACTGACATTTTGCATATGAAGAATGCCTACCTATGTGTGCTTTCAGGTGAAGGAACCCATCCTTGCAGCTCACAGGGGAAATAACAAATATGTGGGATCTGCATTAAGGCTGTGCTCACACACAAACACCTAAACAAACCCTGTTGCTCAAGATGTACATAGAGCTATAAAAATGGAATTAGTCCTTAAAAGCAGTGCTGATTTTAGGAATGATTTCCAGGGTTTCTTTAGCCATTCTTCAGGAATCTAATCATGAGGGTTTGAGCCTGCTCAAAGTAGGGACCTTTTGGTGTGACTGCTGAACTGAGAAAGGGGAGGGGAAAGAACAGAGAGTTGTAAAACCTTTGTTTTATTTTTAGTTTGGATTTGTTGTTCTTTCCCATTGAAGAAAAGTCTGAACTATGTAACTGTTCTGCAAAAAAAAAAAAAAAAAAGAAAAAAAATCACTAAGATACTTGCAAAAATGAAAGCTAAATGAGGTGAGGTCTTGATTCATCATGGTCTGCTGGCAAAGGCTGTCACCCTGCTGAAAGAAACAGTGAGTCCAAATTTCCATCAGGGAGATGAAGGAAATGTCTCAAGCCTCCTGTCTGAGTGCCCACTATGTTATATTCTGTGCACTTGTGGGAAGATTTTTACCCTTTTCGGTTTCACCTATGGCTGGTGTCCAACTATGTGCAAATTAAATGTTCATTAGCATTGAAACAAAATAAAACAAAAAAAAAAAAACAAAAAAAAAAAAAACCAGACAAACAAACAAAAAAAAAAAAAACAAAAAAAAAAAAACAAAAAAAAAAAACCCAAAAAAAAAANAAACAACAGGTGTCCCACTTCAAGAGCACATGTCCTGATTACCCTGATAAGGACCAATTCTCTTTGTCTCCAAAGACTCTTAAACATTAAATGCAAACTGGAACAGCACTGGCGGGAAGAACTGAGGAAGAATGACGTCTGAGCTTCCTTGTGTCAAGTTCATTCTTCTGAGGAGCCAGACACCTGCATTCTAGCCTATTTTTCCAGGGGAATATGAGGATTTTAATAAAATGGAGCAATGTCAGCAGGAGATCCTGAATGCATCCCTCCTTAGAATAGTCTTTTACATAATACCTGTAGGATGTGCTCATTGAAGTGTCTTTGGATGGGGGGATGCCTGTACTTAGAGATATCACTGGAACAGTTAATTCTACATTTTAAAAGTTCCATACCATACGTGAATTTGAAAACAGCTTCAGTATCTTCTTCTGGGGAGAGGAAAGATGCTAAGTGAAAAGCAAACCCTCTTGATGCAGTGATCATAATATGAGCTGCATTTGTTGCAGATATTGTTTAGATCCCCTTTGCTGGTATCGGGAGACGTGAGGAATGGAATCCTGGTCTCAGATTTAATTTTAGAGAAACAGGCACTTCTTTAGCTTGGGCCCAGAACAGTTTAACTTGTTCATAAATGACTTGGGTGACAGGGTAGATGCCTCCTCAGCGAGGTCCCTGGTGACACAAAGCTGGGAGCAGTGGCCAACAGCCCAGAGTGATGTGCAGCCCTTCAGAAGGACCTCAGCAGGTTGGAGAGATGGGCAAAGAGGGACTGAAAGGAGTGCAGCAAAGGCAAGTGCAGGGTTAAAGAATCAAATGGACTCAATCCTGTGCTATGTGCTCTGGGATGACCCTGCTTGAGCAGGGAGGTGGGATTAGATGATCCACTGAGGTCCCTTATGACCAGAGCCACCCTGCAATTCTGTGGCTCAGATGCCCTCTCAGTTCTCCAAATCACAATGACATGGGCTGAGGTCTTCCATTGCCTGTCTCCCTTGATTACTCAGAGTCTGTACTTGTAGACAAGATGTTGAAGATGAATCTGTGTAGGAAACATACACTCATGAAGCCCACAGCCACTACTTCATCCACTGAATTTCATCCAACTGTCTTACTCGTCTTTCCTTCTGCGAGGAATCCCTCAAAGCTGACTGGAAAATTGTACCACACACACACACACTTTGGAGGTCTGTCCAGTCCCAAGACATTTCTGGCACTTTGAGCAGATTCCTGGTTTTAACCAAAAGTCATCTTGCCTGACATCTACTTAATATCCTAACATTCCTGAAGTTCAGTGTAACAAGAGCTGGAACAGAGTAGAAACTTAAACAGATGATGACAGGCTATTTCTTGCAGTGAATTGTGTCAAAACAAGAGATAATGGAAGGTGAATAAAGTAACCAAAGAAAACATAACAAAGGAGAGTTATAATTGCTGAATAAACAACCTCCCTGCCTTAAGAGTTGAGTAAGGGAATAAATATGCTTCCAAGGGGAAAAATATCCTTCCTAACTCTCTGTTAATGACACCCAAGAGCAAATAGATAAGTGTGTTCAGTGTTTAATTCAATTTAATTTAAAGCTTGGCCACTGCTATAATCCTTATGAGAAGGATCCCATTAACTGGAAAACATTGTAGGCTCAAAATTATGTGCATACATGTGTTTGTAAGAAGGAATGGATTCAGATGAATCCAGGTAAACCAGGACCTGGTGGACAGCAACAGAAACTTCTTGTTTATTTCTTTGTGTTTCAGAAATAATACAGCACCTTTATGGTACGGACTTGAATAATTGGAGTAAGAGGGAATGTGACTAATGACTTCAGCACATAGAGAAACTCTCCATTAAGGGTTGATTAAAACTCATTCAAATTGCAAAACTCTTGTTAGCACCAAGTTTCATGCTGTCAGCAAATTGGTTGGGAAAATGCCCTTCGTTTAGTTGTGATATTTCAATGTATTTCACAGAGAGACAATCAGAGAAGTACTCATGCATTCATCACACACTGAGATTCTCAGCAATCCAAAGGGTTGTGTAGGGCCTGTTTTTGATGTGAAGCACACTTCAGGAACAGGAGCAAGCAGCACAAGTCCAGGCCACACAAGTACAAACGCTATGATTTCACATTGTCACCTCAGATTGTCTTGCTGCATCTTGCTAGCCAGGATAAAGGAAATATAAGGTGGGCAGAAATGCTGTTTTCTTTTGCACAGGGAAGGTGGAGTCCAGGCAAGACTGCATATCATAGTTTCATAACTTAAATTAATTATTCCCACAATCCTCAGTGGCTGGCACTTCTATTGACCCCCAGTTAAGAGGGAAAAAGACTGACTTCAATCCTGTGAGGCATTAAAAATTCAGAATTATCTACTGCAATCTTGAAATGCCTTTCTACCATTTCATCTTGACTATTTTTCTGACAAAGTTTTTTAATCTTGTAGAGGTTTCTTTTTGGCACCTTAATTGATCTTCACTAACTGCTTTACATAAACATCAATGTATTTCCAATTCTGTCAGTCTTTCCTCACAGGACAGGTGTTCCTCTTCACCTCCTGTACTTCACATACAGAATGAACATGTGTATGATCTATGATTCACCCTCAGACATCCCACCCCAAATGTGCTTTTAGTTTTGCTCATGTTTATCATTGCAGTATCTCACTGTGGAAGATTACAAAGTCATTGCAGCACCTAAGAAATTACTTTCTTCAATCCTAAATACTTGATTCAATTCTGAAGATTGAAGTAGAATTAGCTGCAAATTTGGGCCAGGATGCTCCAAGAGATCAAATTGAGATTTAATTGAGAGCTACTGGCACAGCACAAATTATAGGCATTCACCTCTTGATGTAACCCATCTAGTGCATAATTATTTAAAACAAATTTGAGAGTTCGTGTTGTTTAACCATTGCCATGCTAGTCAAAGCTACCTAGAGATGTAAGGGAAGAAATGGCACACTGGGAATTTAATATCAAACAGATTGATATTGTCTTTCTCCTGGCCTCACAGATTATAAGAAAATGCAGTTATGAAAGAGTAAACAGTAAAAAAACATAAAGATCCTTCCCTGCTGCAGATGGATAAAGAGACCTTCATAGGATTTTGGACACTTAGCCTTACCTTTCAGTGGGGAGAGGGGAAGGGGAAAATGGAAAACAGGCAGGAAGGACAATTCTGTTCTTTGTTTTTCTTAATTCCCAGAAATACTTGAGGCTCTGATGTTCCCTGTGCTAATATGCTCAGATGACTTCACAGTCCATTATTCTCAGTATTGGAATCAACAAGTCAAGATGTGGCTCCTGCTAAATGTATTATTCCCTGCTGTACTCCTGCAAGTAGAGAAATGCCTTGTAAAGCTATTACAGCAAATCTGACTAAAAAAATAGTTTTATGATGTTCTTACCAAACTACCCATCGTTCCTTAATAGCCCCTGTGACTAAGACCATTGCCCTTTTTTCAGTTTGAAAAATCCACTAAGTTTTATCATGACATATTGAAAAAGTTGAATTTTTTGATAGAATTGTTCTCTAAATTTTACCACACACAAATCCTAAAATGAGAGAACTCAGCGATAAATTATATTAAAAAAAAAAAAAAGAACAGATGAGTATATTTTTTATTTTTGTAAATTTGTTCCTGCACAAGTTTTCTACTAAACAATATTTTTTTTAAGAATTGGCCCTAATATTTGTAGCATTTTGGGCTAAAATGGTCCTCAACTCAAAGCTTTTGTGCTTTATTAAACTAAGTCACTCTGTTTATCACATGCAGACTATCCTTTGTGCCAGTGATTGCCTCTGTGCAGGAATTATGAGCTGGTGCTTTCGGTTCTTTTACATCTTCCGGATCAATTTTGTTTGGTAAACATAGTTTTTATGTCATCCCTTAAGGGCAAGATGGAAACTATATCACTGCATGCTAGAAAGAATAAAAGAGGGTCCAGGCTCTGCTATCAAACTGGAGTTCATAACTCTAAATTATGTGGTGAAGAAAGAATGGAAGGAAGAAAAGAGAATTCCCTGATAGAGCAAAAGCTGGGTTGCACTTGTGAGAAGCTGGTCTCAGCAGCAATGTCACTCCACTGGATTTGCATGTCAAGGTTTTGTCAGTGGCAGGGCAGGCTGGGCTACAAGGGTGGCTTCTGAGAAGCTGCTGGAAGCCTCCCCTGTGTCCTACAGATCCAAGGCCAGACAGCTCCAAGACAGACCCACAGCCCCCATTCCCCACCTCCCTGCACTGCTGTGGCAGAGGAGGAGGTAAACAACTCAGGAATAAAGTTAAACCCATTAAGAAGGGAGGGGTGGGGGCAAGGTGTTTTAAGATTAGCTTTTATTTCTCATCATCCTACTCTGATTTGATTGGTAATACATTAAATTATTTTCCCCAAGTCTGTTTTGCCTGTGACAGTAATTGCTGAGTGATCCCTCCCTGACCTTACCTCAACCAACAAGTCTTGTGGTATATTTTCTCTCCCCTTTCCAGCTGAGGAGGGAGGTGACAGAGTAGTTTTGGTGGGCAGCTGGCATTCATCCATGGTCAATCCACCATGGTCCTGCCACAACATGGCCAGGAGAGAAGCTGAAAGGAAACTAAAGATGTGCACTTTAACCTCAGAAACCTTGGAAAGCCCAGTATCACAGTAAAACACAACATTATACTCACATTAAAAAAAAAAATACTGAATGACAAATTCCAGGAAATTCCATAAATTAAGGAATCATGACTTACATGATTGTGAAGCAAACAAACCCTCAGTCCTTGCTAAGACAGTTTGGTATGGACAGAATTGACAGAGAACTGCTGTGATTTCAGCAAGCCTCTTCTGCCCCTCAGAGCAGGAGTTTGGGGTTAAATCAGGAAAAACCACCCAGATGACACGGGGAGAAGTGGGACAGACCTGCAATACCCATGCTAGGACTGGGCAAACACCACTGATTTGTGTTTACCCTCAATTACACCTCTCCTAAGATGAGCAGGATATTTACGAGCACCTACCCAGGCCGTTAGTGCTGTGCATGAAGCCTGTGACAGCCCAAAATGGAGATGTGAGGTGAATGCAAGAAATGCTCTCTAATGAAAAAGGGATTGGATTTTGTTAAGCCTCTGCCAGCACCAGCCTTGAAAATATTAAGGGAAATAATGAATTATAATTAAAAAATAATTTTCTTCTAATGAAACAAAATTAAACGCTAAGCTTGCACTGCTGTGAAGGAAAATAAAGTGTAGGAGTGTCAGCACCAGGACAGCTTAGTGCTTTGGGAAGGAGCAGGGTCAGGCATTAAGCTCAGTCAGGCTGCTCACATCCACACCCAGGAAGAGTCAGAGGTGAGAGGATGGACCAGCCCCGGTGAGGAGAGGCTGCAAAATGCACAGAGCAGGGCTGGATGCTCACAGGCTGAACCTGCTGCCTCAGCTTTGCTCTCAACCCTTCCTTGTGCTGTTAAGCAAAGCTGTCCCTCTCCCCCTTTCTATTCTAAAGCTGTTGAGAGTTACAGACTGCTGGATTCAATCATCAGAGTTTATGTAGTCACACAAAAGTCAGAGAAATGTCATTTCAGCTAGGATTTGGAGCATATAATATCCTTTAAGAATGAGCAGAACAATCATGGTGGGTCCCTTATGTCCTGACTCCATGAGCTGCTCCAGTTTTTGTCCTATTTATTTAATTTGTCACTTAAAATATGGAGATGGAGAACACAGACACTCTTCTTCTGTTCTTACAGCACTGTAGGGAAACATAGCCTTAATCCTAAATAAATCCTTTATATATGAAAGCAGATGTAGGACTAACTATTCTAAGTATGGAAAAAAATCTACACAGATGTAATGAATCACATTGAAAAGTATTATCTGTATATTTTGTGGTTTTAAATGCTTTACATCTCCTATTAATTATCCTCAGGGAAAACTGAATTATCATTTTTAACATGAACCTGATTAAGCACATTTAATGGTAGCTGGCTTTGGACTGTTGGCTCCTTAGGGAGACAACCATGAATTTAATAGTATTTGAATCAGATTTAAGATGGGAATTAGCAAGCATTCTATTCTTCTTGCACACTGACACAGCCTTGAATTCTTGCAGAAAGGCTTTGAGTAGAGACTACAATTTTCAGAGTCCAGTGATGCTGGGTAAGGCTCTCAAACTATTTCTGGGACTAAGTTAATAAACCCACATACCCGAAGCACATCCACAAATCCTTGCCTGAATCTCCTACTTTCCTAAATAAGTGAATAATAAATCTGAAAAAAAAAAAATCTTTCAGAGGAAATGATGATCTAAAAAATTCATATAGAAATAAATGGTTACATCCCATGTTTCTTTTGTCAGAGAAACCTATTACCAGAAGACCTGTAATGCAATACATCTCTCTCCTGGAACTCTGACCATGGCAGCAGAAGAGAAATATAAGTAAAAACACAAATTTTGGTGAGAACTGTGGTAAATCCTACTGAATGATTATACAAGGAGAATAAAAGGCTTGCAAATTTCAGCTATTTCAATTTAATGTAAGCAGATTGATGAAAAAATGAAACTGTGCTCTACATCTGTGGAGATAATACAGTCCTGATCCCAGAAGCCTCTGATTTCTTCTCATTTAAATTAAACCAGTCCAGCCTTGGATGTCATTGCACTGTTTGTTTCCAGCATAATGGGAAATGGTCCCCACGGCTCTCGTGTGATGCAGATCAAACTGGTGAATCTCTGAGTGACTCCATCATGCAGATTTCTTTTGGCAGCTCTCAGAAGGTCTCAGTGGAAGTTGCCCTGCTGATTACAGCCACATCAATATAGCCACATTGAGTGAATATTCCAAATGACTCACCAGTCACAGAGGTTGCCGGCAGAGAGGAGGTTTATGTTATTTCAACATATAAATTATAACTTTCATAACAGAAGTTATGGAATTATCAGTGATACAGGACAGGATTTTAAGTTTGGGAAGACTTTTAGTTGGGATATAAACAAGGCCTTGCCTTACTTAACTTCTTCATCAATGATCTGAAGGAGAGAGAAGCAATGAGTTAAACATAATCACTACCTCAGTGAAACTGAGAGTTCCTGTCAGCTCCAGCAGGACAGAGGCACAGTGGAAAGGGGCTAAAAGGACATGCAGTTAGGATGGGAAAAGATATGAATTTCAGGCTTGAGAGAGGAAGAGAAGAAATAATCCAAAATTGCCTGTAAGAGAGGAAGAGCAACAAAATAGGACTAAAAATGTATAAAAGGAGTTTGCAATATTACGTGTGAGAAAAATAACAATAATAATACTAGAAATAAAATTGAGCAGAGGCATATTTTGCTTAGCTGAGCTAGAAATGTTTTTCAAATATCCAAATCTTGAATAGCTTGTGCTTTATAAATGTTACTGTCTGGATAGAGCTCAAGCCTTCCCTCCTCCCCTTCCTTTTTTTCCTTCTCTCACTCCCTATCTCTCTCCCTTATGTAATTTCTTCTTTTTCTTTCCTTCCTCCCTTTCTTCCACCTAGCCTGCTGAACCTTGGACACCTTTTTTCCTCCTCCCAACGTTATTATATTCTCATTTTCAGCATGAAAAGTGTACAATCTACCTGCTCTCTCTCAAGCTGGGGGACCTGACAAAGGCCCTGAGATGGGAAATGGAAGCACTTGGAGAATGCAGTGAAATGTCTGAAAACACTGTTAGAGAAGGAAGCTCCCCTAAGAGAAGCCACCACATCAGGAAGGTGCTAATTCTAGGCCTAAACAAGGTGAAGGCTTGGAATTAGCACACCAGAGAAGATTCCACTGTGAAGATTTGTGGGATCCTGTGATGAGAGCAGATGGCCGCAGCAGGAAGCCAGGCCTGGTGAGTCAGCTCTGGGTGCCCTACCCAGACAAAAATTCCCTCCATGGCAAACTGTGAGAAAGGAAGAAATTCCTTTTAGACCTGCTAGAACAAGTTTGTGGGAATGGAATCTACACCCTATGGATATCTGGGATAGGGACTTTATAAAATGGTACCTCCAGAAGAGCTCTCTGGGACTCACAACACTGGGGAGGCAAGAAGGACAATGGAATGCTGTTGGAATCCATGTGATCTTGATATCTGTATTTAATCTCTCTCCCTCTCACTCTCTTTCTGCTTCCTCACCTATTTCCTATTTCTATTTCTCTACCTCACATTTGCTGTTAAATAAAATCTGTACAATTAACTTTATGCTATGGTCTTGTTTGCACCTTAATTTTGGCAGAGGCATCTCTTAATAATTAGCTCCTTACAGAGGGGTCTCCCTTTTCCAGGGTCAATAGATTCCTGCCACTCCTGCTGTTGAAGTGGGTAGTGGCATCCCCTCCCCTCAAGTGCTGCAAGCTGGACTTAACAACAGAAATTAATCTTCAAAGCAACAAATAAAATTGATTGCACCTTTCCCAGGACACATGAGCAGGATTGAACTCAAGCCAGGTGCCCATGAGAAGTCCATCTGGGAAGCTGTGGGTCCCTTCTCAGTCGTGTTCTTCATTACACAAGGGTTTCTGATAATTTATGGCATCTCTGCTGGGGTTAAATGCCCAAGTTTGGGCATCTGAATCCCACCAAAGGAATCATAAATTATTTCAAGCATCAAATATCAGCATCACAAGCACCATGTGAGGATAGACACTGGAAGAATTTTAGACACCTTTGTTTTTATATAAATTTAATAGCACCTCCATAGGTGGGTGGGGTTTTTTTCACTTTTGAACTTCAGTAACTGAATGCCCTCATGCTTTCTCTTAATATTTTAAAGCATTACTCTGACTCTTCTTTTAGCCTGCCCTTCCATTAAATTCAGCAAGCATTGGCCGAGGCCTGTTTGCCTTTAATTTGACCTTGACTATACTTCATGGGATAGATGACAGATGATTATTTCTCAGAAGAACCCACCTAACTGGAGGGTATATTTGGCTGACCAGATAACTGTGAGTATAAGAAAGAGATTCTGATTTTTTGTGAACAAGACATTCCCAGCTATACAGCTTTAAAATATCAGAAACTACCATCTGGCAGGTAAATTCAGGGGACAGTTAATACAGAAAGATATTTCTAACATTTAAACATAAGCAGCATTTTTTTGTGATTTCTTACTGATTATATCTCATCATACAAATCTAGGATTTGCTAGGACAGAATAGAATTAAATTAATACACATGTCCTGGCATTTCTGTGAGAGAGGAAACCAAGAGCTGTCACTATCAAATTAAACATGAAGTGGTAGAAATTAGGGAAATATATACATATGCAAATAAAACCACAAATCCATATACATATTTACCTTTTAATTTTTTTTTTTCTTAAAGAAGTTCTCAAAAACAAATTTATTACTCTTCATTAACTCTAAAACTGTTGCAGAAGGTCAAAATATTTAATAACTTTAGGTTCAATTTCAATGACCCACACAAAAATCCTGAAGGAAAAATTGAATTGTGTGTGCTTTTACCAGTCAACTGAATCTACTATGCTGCACTAGAAGTTTATGAAATAAAGACTCCTCTCTTCATAAAAATATCCTTAGGACATTAAACTTCACTTTAAAATATCAAATATTTGATTTTTTATTAAAACTGATGCAATATCCTGGCTTGACTAGTTTAAAGTAGCAATTGCCAAATTCTTTGGAGCAGTTGCTGTGGATCACTGAAAACTCTTTGCAGGACTATCTGCAAAATTAAAATGTGATTAGAATAATTGAGAAAAACTGTGTGACTATGTGTTATGCTTCTCTAATTATTTTACAATTATTTACAAGGGCAAACCCACAGCATAATTATTACAGGGTGGCTTTCAGAAATAGCTTTATTATTTTTTAATTTCCTTGTATGGGGAGGAGTCACTGCCATTGGGATTTGTGTTAGGTGGCCTCCATATTCTAAGAGGTCACCAAGTCCTGTTAAAGAAGAGTTTAAACAAACTAAAAAAAAATGGTACAGTGACAAAGAGCAACCAAAGCTGTCAGAATTCTGTGTTGTTGATGGTGTGCAGACTGTTCAAGTCCTCTTAAACTGAACTACAGCAAAATTTGGAGAAAAGATCAAGACCTTTTGGATCAGGTGGGATCCTACTAGGTGGATCTGCATTAGCATTTATTCCATTGGAGCAAGAACATCTTTTTAAAGCTGTGACAGGCACTGTTTTCACAGCCAAGTAGAATTTTCCTCAAGTGTTGGTTTATGGTATTCCTGTAGGAATTTTTAATGAACACTACTACATTTATAAGGCTCAGTCTGAAGCCTCATATCCATGAACAGTTGAAATTAATTGGGAATTTGAAATTGAGTTGTTTGTAAGAAAAAATCAGTGTTTAAAAATAAACCATACCTCTAGTTTTGACTTGCCTAATTTAAATAAACCATTAGCTAAGTTTTTATTTATATCTCAGTTTTAGCTGTTAAAGTAGATATCTATCACTTGGTTCTTAAATTGGTTTTTCAATTTACTTGGCATTTCATATAGTACGGAGCAGGAGTTGTTTTCTCTATGTCTTTTTTTTGTTTCTCTATTTTTTTTTTGTTTGTTTGTTTTTATTTACCTTTTTTTTTTTAATTTGGTATGAAATGTTTAAATATATCTTGAATAATATAAAGTAGATTCTAAGACTTGCTGATTACCTCAGTGTGCAAACTCCACCACAATTCAAACACAGAAATACTGCAAAACCAGCAGATTGAGTCTATGGAGTCATTCTTATTTTCTACACCAAGGTACTTCTACAATGAAAAAAATCAAAATCCTTCCTCTAAGATTTATTAATCCATCAGAAATCTG
>WEZZ01012322.1:2737-25478 GCA_013400585.1 Chloropsis cyanopogon | reverse complement strand
CATAGGGTGGAAGAAAGATTTGCAACCATGTTCCTGCTCTTTGCTGCCATAACAACTCCTGGTTTCCTTCTCTTTTATGCAAATCAATCACTGATATTTTTGTCAGTGAAAATGCTGTAATTTTTTTTTATGCAATAGTGGACCAAACGTATTTCTCAAAACCTGCATGAAAATACTTGTGCTTTATTTTTGTANGAAGACCAAAATGCACTTTTTTAGCAACACAGGTTTTCTGGCATCCTGATTCCATAAAGCAGAGAGCAGACTGTCATTTTGGTTTTTTACCTTCCACAAAATTTATGCCTGCTATCACTGGTCTTGCTCCATTTTCTCTAAGGTCCATAGAAGACGCATTAAAACTCTGCTTTGAAGGGTGTGAATGAACTTCTGAAAAGCTAGTGGTCATATTTTCCATCTTTTCTGTTCCAAAGACATCGGTCCCCAAGCACATCCATAAATAAACACACTGCCACACAAAGAAGTTCTCTCCTTGGTATCTGTGGGGATTTTAGGATCTCCCTATGGTGTTGTAGTTTTAATTTTTTGTGGAAAGGACGAAGCAGAGTCCAGGGTGTTGTTTCTAATACTGAATCTTTGAGAGATAAGGTGTATTGACAATCAGTAGGCAAGACTACAATCAAATCCTGCTGTGATAATTTAAAAATCCTCCCTTGGTAAATGCTAGCCTAATTCTGATCGACAGTACAAGATTTACTACTTTGTCCTTTTGGCATCAGGTAGAAACAGGATTTAATTGCTTACAAAATGACAAACATCCCTCCTTCACCCGCACTATTCTTTCAAATACTTTTGGATTTGCTTCAAGAATGAGATTGCTGTCCCAGTCCTGCAAGCTGTATGCTTTCTGTTTGACCTGTCAGTTCTGTACTGAATGCTGGATTAAGCAGTAGATGAAAATATTTATTATGTCTGTTCAGAAGGATGTCTAAGATTCACTGATGATTCAGGTAAAATATTACCTGATATTTATTGTAGGTACCCCTCTCTGGGGTTGCTATATCTTTTAGTGATTATGTTTACCATCCTGGAATATTCATGAAAATACTTTTCTCTAGAAACCACTCTGGCTCATCAAGAAGGAATAAAAGGAAGCATTCATATTCATACCCGTGCAAGACTCACACTTGTCAGTTTGCTACAACTCTCAGAATGTTCACTAGAAAAGCTTGGTTATATTTACAGTGATGTCATGAGCTCTGTATGATGTTCTCAGTTTTGTACACAAATAATTCAAAAGTGAAATGAAAAGACAATTGATGGGCATGGAATGCAATTTTTTGCCTTGTTCAGAAGTGAAAATACAAAAAAATTTCCAAGTTTCTGTTATACATGAAGTAATTGAAAGAGACATTTACATTTATCTGCATGCTAGAAAAAAACTCAAACAACTAGATATTTGAATGAAAGCAAAGAGTTGTACAAGTCAGAGAACATAAGCATTTACTTGTTGCCTCCGACACACTGTACAACTGAAAGCCTATTCATGATTGCATTCTAAAGAAGGCAGGCTCAGGACTGAGTCCATACCATCAGGAGGTGGGATGAAAGGAGCAGAACTCTTGTTGTCCTATGAGAGAAAGGTGTGAGCCAGTGCTGGCCATGGCAGAGGAGGGGAAGTCCCCCATTTTTAGGTAGCTGTACTACTCTTTCTAATAAGTACTTTGCTGCTTGTGTTTTGATGTTCCATTCTAATTTTTCAGAAAGCTGTTGAAGGGCAGCCATTTGATATATTTAGCTAAGAAAGGAGATTGAATTTTGTGCATGGTTTTAAATATATGATAGACTTAGAGATCAAGTGATGAGGTAGCAGTAGATAAGTCAGGTAAGGTACTGCAGCTGGGTGGTTCTGAGTGAAGAGCTCAGGTATGGATTCAAAACAGGGTTAATTTCAGAGACACCTGGGGGCTTCCAATCAATCGCTGGAAATAAATAATCATGCTAAAGTGGTTGCAAAAGAGTGATATGCAGTAAAACCAGTGAGGAAATATCCAAACAGACAGTGTGACATACTGACTTATAAATCACTTTGGAGGACAGAAGGTCCAATTTCACCATATAGTTCATTATATAACAAGCAGCATCCAGAACAGGCAACTTCATCTTGTGTAGTCCATTGACTTGTATTTACTTTTGCGTTCATTCCTCCCCAAAGACAAGTGGCTCCCAGATCTTAACCAATAGAAAAACAACTTTAGAGGTGTTTTTTCTGTTGACTTATTTTCTTGAAAAAGTTCATCTTGGGATCAGAAAAGTGTCAGTGATGGCCTCAATGAGGACAGTGGTGGTTGTGTTGAGTCACACCACTTCTCTAAGCAGCAGTGAGATACTATTTCTGCTCAACTATATAGCCAAAACTACGTTCTTCATTTTTGTGTAATCCTCAGTACACATTATCATTCTTTGAATCAAGAGTTATTAATACATTTGGAGCAGGAAAAACTTGGTTTTATCCTTCCTGGTTCCTGGTGTCATAAAGGGTGTCATATATAACTATATTATTATTATCTTAGGTGGTGCCTAAAATTATTTAACATTGACAGATTCCTCTGAAACCCAGGTTTCTTAGCTACTGCTATTCAGCTCGCTGCAGGGCACAGGAAAAAGTAAAGAGAAGATGGTAACATTCAAAAAGAGAAATGGTTTCTATGAGCTCAAGTAATTCTATATATATATTTTATTCTTTCCTCCTCTAGCACTTTTATAGAGCTTTTTTGCTTTCCACATTTGAAAGAACTGTTGCTCTAATCTTGTTCCTGTTTTTCACAGCAGGCCTACACAATCCCTCCTGCTGTCTGCAGCGAGTTACCAAATTGGGCCTATTACATTGTTCTCATATGCAGAATGACACGCAATCAGTAAAAACTCCTTTTGTTTATACCGTTAATAACAGATGTTGCTCTGCTACATCACACATGCTGTTTAATATTATCAAAACAATTATTCATTTATTCATATTTGTGCAGTGTGTGCAAGCTGGCATTACAGATCTTGCAGACATGGCCTTCATGAATGCATTAACAAAAATGCACGTCATATAAAATAAATCATCCCCCATTCCCATCACCATTTTTAACTTCATATCTAATAATTTAATGGTGTCTTTATGGCTTGCACATGGACAAGGGGATGACAGACACAACTCTGAGCATGTGGAAAAGCTACTGAAATAGTGAAGGGCCCCTGTCTACAGGGAGCTGCTGTATATGCATGAAAGGGTGCAAGGTTTGCTTTGTCAGGGCCCAGGGACAAGCACTCTGGTGTTAGTTCATCCTTCTTCCCTTTATTCCCTCAGACCTCCTCCAAAAGAAAAACACAAGGAAGAAAAACAGTTCAAGAGTTGGTTTGATTCCTTTTGATTGAATTAACAAGGGTTCATTTTAATTGAATTAACTAGTGGGATAACAGCATGACTGAATTTTAAAGTATAATTAAAGGATTCATCTTCCACTTAATGACAATGGGATAGAAAATTACCTCAGAACAGACGCTACACAAGTTGTCTGTTTCCCTGTTATAGATGTGCATTTTCAGGTAACACGACCATTAAACCTTCTTCTATACATGACAGAAGGTTTGGAAAAAACTTACCAGTTTAAAGGAAATCTGTTTATGCTCTTGCAAATTTAAAATATTTCCACTGTTTATGATGAATGCCACTGTTTGCTCTTGTTAGGATGCAGGATCTCTTGAGTTTTTAATTAAATGAATAAGTTAATAAGGCGTTTTTTTCAAATAAAAACAGTCTTTGTTTATGCATACAAAGGTAACTTTCCTGAAGCAGCATGTTTATGTTCCTCATGGTATGCTTATGTTCTAAATAAGTATAATACTTTCTTCATTTGTTTGGCAGAAATCAGATTTCCATACTGAGGTAAACCAGTATTTTATATTCCCTTTTTTTTTCAGCATCACCTTCATTGGAAAATGAGAAAAACTGGTCCTTACAGGCTTATAGTAGTTAAACAAAACTTAAGGAATAAATTTATGCACAAAGAAAATGGTCTGAAGTGAACAGAATATGCCCCCTCAGGCCTGAACTTAATAGCTTTTCCTAGAAGTATATTCAGAAAAATAATTATCAAGTACCTGGTGCAATCTGATAGACCTGAAAGCCAGCAGGCAGTAGGTTTATCACTAACCTTCACAGCTGCATGACCTACTGTAAGGTGGATAGAGGTGACCAAGGGGAGAACTGAACAATTTCTATCTTCCTGTTCCTTTGGAGTTTGTCTTGCAGAATCTGGGTTCTGCGTTGAGTATATTGTTGAAAATGACGGTTTGACTACAGGTTGGTTTTCAGTCATTTTCTTTTTGGTGTTGTCCTGGTTTAGGGCAAGTTTGGGAAGAAACCTCCAAAGGGGTTCTTCTAGAAAGCAGATTCAATCAACCCCTCCCCCAGCCGGTTCGGGAAGAATACTTCCTTAGAAAAAGGTGGAAAAAACTATTTATTTAACAAACAAAGTATCTATAAGCATAAAAACCGAAAGAAAGAATCATATCAAACAATAAAACTTCTTGCCAATCTGAGGGGATGACACACTCAGACAGTCCCTCTGTGGAATGCAGCTCGGCTCACTCAGTCTGTTCTCAGTCTCTGCAGCGCTGGAAATGCCGCGGCCCAGGCCCAGCCCAGTGGGCCACAGGTGCGAGCTGCCGGTGCTCTGCTGGGTGTTCAGTCCAGAGCAGGTTCGAACAGGTCCAAAGAAAAAGATGAACCACAGTCCAGGGAACTTCTCTGCCTCAGCTAGCTAAAAACTAAGTAAAAGTAAAGAAAACTCTGTCCCGCTGTCTGTTGTCTGTGCTGCAGACACCACAGCAGAGCAGAATGTGGAGGAGTGCAAGCAGTCTCTCAAAACAAATTCTGCGCTCTTTCTTCTCCCCCTTCACTCTCAAAACCAGTCTTAAAGGTACAGAACTCAATAAGTAACATAAACAGAACAGACAATTTGGAGATACAAGCATCATAAAGTCACCCCAGGACAGGTGTTCACTATGAATGGTTTTTCTTCACCAAGCTGTTGTTCATTCTTGTGCAAATACTCAGTAGAAACTTGTGGTCTTTCACACTACAGCAGACCTGTGGCTGCTGTAGATCAGACTTTCCTTTGACAGTGACAAGTTTTAAGGTCTGTAGGTGTCCAGAGTGTCTAGAGTCATCTGAGACTCCACTTTGTAACCAAGTCATCATCCCATGGCCAATATGACATAGCATACCCTGCAGGATCTCAAATTGCACTAGGGGTATATGCATGCTTATACCCAGGTGACTGAATCAAACCCCAAATATCACACAAAAAAGGAAACCTGAAATGTGATAGTAAATAGGTACAAGTGCTATTACTGTGCCATTCATCATCTGTTCATTCAAACACTTGCAAGCTTTCTCAATTTCCATAGTCAAAGCCATGCTCTGGAAATAGCTTCCCTTATGTAATCACAAGTTGGTTAGAAATTACGTTTATTGCTTAGAAATATTTTCTTTCAATGTGTTGATGGGTGATTTCCTGTAAACTCTACTTTCTCAGTTCAATCTTACTTAATTCTCTTTTATCATGCTCCTCTTTAATCTTTTAACATAATAATCTTTAAGTCTTTGAAGTGGAGACTTTTTCCCATACCAATAACTTGTTCTTATCTATCTTCACTCAATCTGCCTATTTTTGCAGTATGCTTTCTCTGATAAGATACCAGTCTAAAGCAAGAAGTATCAGTGACAATAAAAAAGACATTTTCTGTGTTACTTACCATCCCATTTTTTATGTACTTCAGGAACCTATCTGCTTCCTTTCAGAACAGTTGTACATGGAGCAAAAGTTCATGGTGAGCAGTCTATAACATTTCCTTTCTCCCCCTGCCATGAGATGTTTGAGCAGTCTGTATTTTTGCATTATGGATCAGTAACACAGAATACTGCTTAATGCATTGTTAACAGCAAGATTATACATGTAAAATTATTTACAACACTATATTTTCTTCAAGTGGATTTCCAGATATCAGCAGGGATGTTTTCTTATATTATGTTGATGACTTTCGTAACTTGATTCAGTCCTTTTTATGTTCTGGCCACTCCAGATTTAACCAAAGATAATTAAGATTTGGGTTATTCACACATTTTTTTAACTTGTTACTCTGCAGTTTGTAGATCATTGTAAACATATTAAACAGTGGTCCTCATAGAACCTTTAGAAACCCATCTGCTAACCTTATACTATATGAAAAGCGACCATGGATTCACTATCACTGACTTTTGGTTACTTTTTGGCGCATGAATGAAGCACAGAGTAGTCAAAAGTTCAGATTATTTCATATAGACATACATAAAGCTTTAGTTATGTACCAAGAGATAGCAAACAGTTCAGGTATGAATTACTAGGCCAATTTTTCAAAACACTGTTGCAAAATTATTTGTGTCAAATGAGGAACCTAAACTACCCCCAGTCAAAGCACTCATGAAATGGTCTGTGATTATACAGATGGTGTTTTGGGGAGAAACCCAAGAAAATATCTACTGATGTATACATTTACATTGGAGTGTATGTTATTAATGTATTGAATGAGTTGGGTGCAGCTTACCTCATCCTAATTAAGAAAAAATATCTTGATTAAGGGTTATGGGACTGAATTCTTCCAAAGACTATGAAAGACTGTCCACCTAGCACTGACACTGCTGCTCATACATTTGGTGACAGATGTGTAAAAGAAAAGATATCTGCATCTTAGCTTTACTATCTTCAAGATATCTGCTATGACTTTAATACTTATCTATTTTCAATGAACGTCATGTGGGAAATTTGTAATACTGTTGCAAAAGTTTGCATGCAATCTTCTTCTGACCTAAGCCTGATTCCTATTTAAGGACTTGGATTTTGAGCGCTAAACATCTTTGTATTGATGTAGAGCATCCTCATTACTTATTTTGTTCCCTAGAATTAAAAGAACTTGAAATCCCCTAAAGTTAGTTACTGTGTCTTTTTGCTTTGTCAAATACTGGTATTTGACTACGTTTCTATGTGATGTCTTTTTAAAATGCATCAGGGTAACATATGTCAAATGCATTTATTGGAAATTATGTATGAATTAGCAAAAAAAAAGTTGTTATGTATCATATGAGAACAGAAATCAAGCTAGTATTTCAAGCATCAATAAACTATAGGAGTTTACAGATATATAAATTTAAAATAAAGAAATGCTTGGTTAAGCAAACATCATGGAATAATAGGGCTGCTTCAGGACACAGTAAAATAGAACACATACATCTGCAAAAGATAACACAGATGAGGGGGTTACCGGATTTCCAAATCTGAAAAATGGCTACAATAATAATAGTGATACTATTCCACATGCTCCAGAGATTTGTATGCACAATAGTCTTTAAAGCTGGGGAAGTATTACTGTATAGTCACACTACAGTCAGAGAAATTGAATCATATAGAGGTTAAATAAATGTTGCTCAGGGCTAAGCATGAAGTCAGTACAGAGCTTCAAATGAAGAAGGAATTCCCTGGATCACTCACCAAGGTGCACACCAAGTTTAAGCACAGCAACTGTGCCATGCTGTACCATGTCTGTACCATGCTTGTTGCCCCCACACCTCAGGAACTCCCCCTGAAGCCGGGGAGAATGGGATTCAGGTGTCTGCAGGGAAGCAGCCTGCAATATCCCGGAGTTTGTAAACATGCTCAGACCCTTCCAAGCACTGGAAGCTTTGGTGCTCGTAAGCCCAGGCCCTGAATTTCCAGTGTGCTCCTTCCACTGAAGCCATCAGGCTCATAAGAACCAGCATGGTACAGCAGCTGCCAGGAAGGCATCTGCTGGCAATTGTCCCATCCTAGGACAGACTGGAACCAGGAGCTCTGGTTCCTCTGAGGGAGTAACCCTTTTGAATTCAGATCTATGTCAAATAATGTTATGTTGCAAACTTCTGACCTTCTGGAGGATTGTCTCACTTCAGACTTCAGCCAGATTTACCTCAAGCTAAAAATACTGCAATTTGCTCTATTAAGCTTGTGTCGCTGTATTTCCATATCTTCCAGAGGGTTAGCTCCATTAGTACCTCACTGCCAGCAAACTATAAAGCTTCTCCATCCAATAAAATGAACACTTCATAATAAACAATCTTTTAATGTCCACCTCCATCATGGCACATTCTGTCAAGATACAACCGATCTGAACTTCACCTTGAACCAATCTAAACTTCACCTTAGAGAAGATTATGAGATGTAAATTTTGATCATGGTGTATACATGAACTTAAAATTAACCTCATTATGAAGTTTTAGTTTGAGTTTTCTTCCAATTAAAATGTTAGTGAAACCTTGGTAAATAACAGATTTTATTCCTATTTGCATAGAGGACTATCCTGCTTAGAGGGAAGCAGTTGATCATTTAAAGTTGGTACTACCAACTTTTTTTTATCCTGAGACTATGCAGATAGGAGAACAAGGTCAGACCAACTCTAAAACTCTAGCTGCTGTATTTAATTCTGCCTTGACTTGTTGTCAGCAGCTGCTGATAGGTATCTTTCACAAAGCTGACCCTTGTTTGCTGCTGCTGCTGCTGGAACATTTCTATTGTAATGAGACTCTCAGAGCCTTAACCAAAGTTCACAATTGTTGAGTGCTCTGCATCCAGTTCCCATAATTAAAAGCTTTTGTAAAATCTTTGGTTAATGCACCTGCGTTTTATTTGAGAACTCATTAACTATTATACACATCAAAAGACAATTTTAGAGGAACTGCATTGCTGTGTAGATGTATGGGAATCAGCTGTAAAATGAAAGAAAATAATGAACAATTGTTCTCCAGGAATGGGATTCATACAGTCAAAACCCTGGAAATGACAGAAGAACTGGCAAAAGCCAGCAAATTAAAAATTGCTTAGTATGTTTTATCTTGTGGGGCTAATTTCTCAGTTGAGTTTTCCACATTTGGAGAGCACGCAGCAAGAATTTGTCCATTTCTGATGATTTCTTTTGTAATGTTCAGACAGTATTCCTGGAGATTAGAAATAGCATAAAATGAAGAGAATTGACATTTTGCTGAGGACTATAGTATATATCTTCTTTTCAACCAAAATACAAGGCTTCCTGTAGTGGTGGGTGGAATCATGCACTTCTAGTCACTCTTCTGCCTGGGTCCTCAGAAGACGAATGCTTGCCAACCAGTTAAAGTCCCTCCATCAGTATATTTTGACAAGTTTATAGGACCCAAAGGTTATAATATTTTATTTCTAAAAGTACTTTAACCTGCAACCATCCTGCTGAAATTGTCAACATCTCTACTCAATTGCGAGGTAATCTTAACCTGCCAAAATTAATTTCCCAACCTTGTCATGCTGGGCATATACAAAGCTAATGGTGGTGCTACTCAGGGCAGGACTATATGTCCTGTGTATAATGTTTCGAATAATTTCACCTGCAGGCTCTGTCACTATAGTTTCATTGTTCAGAAATATCTTATGGTTTTGCAGTTTAAAAGGCCAGTGGGGAACACTGCAAAGGCTAATAGGAGATGTGGGTTGCAATTCTTGCGAATAACTGAAGTGTTGAAGCATTTTCTCTAAAGACAAGCTTTCTGGGTGTGTCATCTCAAAATAACTTGAGATCGAGCAATATGGAGAAGTGGTTGACATAACCACACAACAAGTTAGGAAGATGAAGATGCTGAGCTGGGCATCCAACATACTACAGGGATGCTCAAAGGAACAATTCTACTGCTCTCTTTGGATGCCTGTTGAAACACCACAATCCAAGGATGGAATGCTATTTCTGATGGCTGAGTTAGCAGCTAGAGCACTTTTTTTTGCTCTTATCCTGGTGAATAACAGGTTTTACTCCTGCCTGTGTCCTTGGCATTTTCAATTAATTACTGTAAGTAGAATCTTCTCCACGTTGTGGCACCTGCACATCCCATTATTGATACTTAATTGTTTCCATTGTATGGAAAATTTGAGCTAGCAATTTTTGGACACTTCAGATCTTTATAATGCTGTCCCTCTGAGGAACCAGATCTTAAGTGGATTTTTTTTTTTTTGGTTGGTTTTTGTTGTTGGTGTTTTTTTTTTCCTTTAATAGTCTGAATGTAGGTGATTTAAATTAGCAAGACCCGTTAGTACAGGACAAGCAAAAATTGTTAGTTGCAAACTGATCAGTCATCCACAAACAGCTTTTTTTTTCCTTTTATTTTAAATTAACCAGTAAACTAACGAAAGATGTCAAGTAATAGCTTTGCTTTGTAGAGTTTCCTAAGCATGGACTTTGGAATGTTTTATTCTGAGTATTAACATTTCAGTGAGTTTAAATATAGAAGTTGATACCTGTGATTAGCGGCCCTGTGATACATAAACTTGTTCTATACAAACCTTTGTGCAAGCAAAGTTGACAAGTTCATCAGAGCATCTCCAACACAATAGCAAAGGCTGTTATGGTGGAGAGAAATAACAAATCTGTGCACTGCTAAATTGCACAGATATGTATGGTAGGTCTATGAAATTTTTTCCACCACTTTTTTCCTAAGTATTAGGAACAAAGAATTGAGCAAAGAAAAAAAAGGAGCAAAGAATGATACATTTGTATTCATTTTTTTCCCAAACTGTTGTGAAATCTTATGTGCAAAGTTGTTAGAAGAATTTCAGGAATCCATAATCAATTTCAGTTTGAATTCTTATGCAGGGAAAACATTTATAATTGCTGTGTTTGTGTCAGTTGTAAAATATTAACTTACATTTAGTTTGGCAGGAAAGGTAGAAAAACCAGTTCATTAGCTCAAATTATTTTTCCTTCATTAGTATTCTGACTATTGGTTGCTCCCAGTAAGTTTGAATTTTGTCTGAGTTCTGACCTTGTTCTAGGTTTCATTAAGACTTTAATGTTTCCCTTATCCAGTCAACATATTAACTGGTCACAGCCAGCACAGCTTCATGAGAGGAAAGTCCTGCTTATCTAGCCTGATTTTGTTTTATGGCAAAATAACTCACCTAGTTGATCAAGGGAAGCCAGTTCATGTAATGCTTCTGAATTTCAGTAAAGCTGTTGGTACTGTCTCCCACAGCATCCTCTGAGACAAAATGTCCAGCATACAGGTGGATAAAGACATCATGGGATGGGTGAGCAACTGGCCCATGGGTCAGTCACAAAGGGTGACAGTGAATGGGGTGACATCAGGCTGGTCACCTGTCACTAGTGGGGTTCCCCAAGGCTCCATCCTCAGCCCTGTGCTCTTCAACATCCTCATAAATGCCCTGGATGGAAGACTGGGAGGGATACCAAAGATGTTTGCAGAGCTGGGAGGAGCTGCCCTGCGGAGAGACCTTGACAAAGTAGAGAGCTGGGCAATCACCAACCAGAAGAACTTCAACAAGGGAAAATGCATTTGATTCTGCAGCTGGGATGGGGCAACCCTGGACGTGTGGACAGACTAGGGAATGAGATTCTGGAAAGCAGTGCCATGGAAAGGGAGATGAGGTCCTGGTCTGTGGCAAACTGGGTATGAGCCAGCAGTGCCCTGGCAGCCAGGGGTGCCCACTGTGCCCTGGGGGCATCAAGGCCAGCATGGCCAGCCGGGCAAGGAGGGGAATTGTCCTGCTCTGCTCTGCACTGGGGCGGCCTCACCTCGAGTGCTGGGGGCAGTTTTGGGTGCCACAATATACAAAATTAATGAAATTATCAGAGAGTGTCCAAAGGAAGACAACGAAGACGGCGAAAGGCCTTGGGGAGAAGCTGTGTCAGGAGTGGCTGAGGTCACCTGGTCTGTGCAGCCTGGAGGAGACTGAGGGGAGACCTCACTGCAGTTCCAGCTTCCTTGAGAGGGGAGAAGGATGGGCAGGCACTGATTTCTTCCCTGTGGTGACAGCGACAGGACTCGAGGGAATGGCCTGAAGTTGTGTCAGGGAGGTTTGATCTTGGAGCCCAGAGGGTGGTTGGGCTCTGGAACAGACTCGCCAGAGAGTTAATGAAGCATTTGGACACCACCTTAAGAGAGTTAAAGAAGCATTTGGACAATGCTCTTGGGTATGATCTTTTGCATGGCCAGGAGTTGGACTTGATGATCCCTCTACCTACTCAGCATATTCTGCAATTCTGTGAAAACAAATTTTTTTAAGTGAACTCGGGAGCTGTTTATTGAATAACTAGAGAGGAATTATTTTAGGAATTCTAGGAAACCAGGAATATAAACCTTGATGCTTAGCAAATGTCTACACAATTTTTTTAGTGTACTTTCCACACAAGGAGTTTGTTCCCTGCAAAGCTGTGCTATTCTGCCTCAGGGGCTTTCAGGTTCTTCAATTATGAGATATTTGTTTTCAACAGGACATCATCCTCCCATATTAACTATGTGGGGAGTTTTCTCTTGTATCATTTTGGATTCTTTGACTCAAACCAAAGGGTGTTAATTTGTAATCAAGCAAAGAATGCATCACCAGAAATGTAATTTCTATTTATTGAGAACAACCAGGACTTTTGATAGAATAAATGGAAATGAATAGTTTATTAAGGAAGCAAAACTCTTGGCAAAACTGACCGTTGAGATATCAGAAAAAAAAAAATATCCTAGAGAGAAAGCTGAAGGAATAATCACTGGAAACAATAGCCAATGAAAAATTAAACTTGTAGAGGATAAAAGAATTGAGAAGGCATAATTTTGATCAGTAATAAAAACAGGTAAGAAAGTTTTCAAGATTGCTTTCAGCTGAATGAAGGCTCATTTGTATACTTTTCCTTTCTGCATGGAATAGACCTCACAGATCTCTGCTATTTAAACACAATATACCTCTCTGGGATATGTTGAAAGAATGAATCACAAAGGATGATTATTGAGAATTAGGAACAAAGATTACTGCTCAGCTTCTCAGTTATGACCATATATAAAACACCTTTGATACTGATGGATGGCAGTGAGCATTTACCAGTGGTAAAGAAGATATTTGGTCTTTTATAAATTATATGAGGCATTTGTAAAATAATACCACAGCAAAACGTTATCACAAAAGCTACCCTCTCTGGAGAAGTCAAAAATTTATTTATCAATAAGAACTGTGAATCACACTTGGCTGATAGGGTCATCTTCTCAAATCAAAACCGATATATTGATACTTGAACAAGTTCTACATTATGATCAGAGAAAACCTACAGCACAAGGAAAATCAAAGCTAATCATTGCATTGTGCATCAAAGCCATTTCTGTGCCCTACTACTCTTTCCCTCCTCAGCCCTCAATATTCACATTTGTGCATTCTCTCTCCTCCTTTTTTCCCTTCTTCCTACAGTTCTGCCCCGTGATATATGCTGCTTATAGGGATGTATGTGAGTCAGTTTCTTAAATTGCTTGTGTCAAAATTGCCATTTGTCCTCCCAGTTTGCCCTTTGTAGGTGGGTATGTGTATCCAGTTTATCACATAATTCTGTTTGGATTCTTTTGGGGCTGAAAGCCCTGCCTTTTCTAAGCTTCTATTGAGAAATTTGGAAAGGTATTTTGCCCTTACAAAAGAAACAAACAAACATATATCTCCAGAACCCAAAGAACATTACTCTAACTTTTCTTAGTAGGAAAAACATTTACGGTGATATTGTGAAAATGTGATTGTAAAACAAGGCTGCTAAAAAAAAATTGTGGAAGTAATTCCTGTTTATTAGTTTCTTTGAAGAAATTATGTTACATGGAATTGACTATTTTGAAGGGTTTATGAAAAGTCCAACTTCCATATGAAGTTTTAAAGATTTTGATTGCCAGTAGCAGAAAAATTATTTGCACTTACAGAACCCAGTTCAACCAAATAGACTCTACAAAAATAACAACATGCAGTTAAATATATACTTCTGGTCTAATTGTCTTTCTGTCCCATATTTAAAACAAACAAACAAACAAACAAACAAAAACCCAAGAGGAAGTGTTGATTTTGATTTTGTACCAAGAGCTGCTAATCAACAGCATTTTCCATTTTCATGCCTTTGCTCTGTTTCCTTCACTAAATCACAAATAAGCTACAATGAGGTAGTTCAGCAGTTGGGTAGATTTGTGTGTATGTCTGAACACATACTTGTCTGGTCACACAAAAATTGCAGTTGTGTTTGCTGCTGCTACAGAAGTGGGCACAGCTGATTCATAAAATTCGTCAAGTTTATTTTAGGTGCCTTTTAAAATAAACCAAAGGAGGAAGAGTGCAAGGGAACAGAAGAAACAGAGGTAAAGAAAATACATAATCCTGATGTCATTAAAAAAAAAAAAAAAAAAAAACTTGAAAGAAGGCAGAGATGCTCTAAAGACAAGAAATATTGATAAAGAATCCAGCATGAAGAAGTGGCTGTGACCAATGTGCTATCTCTTCACACTGTACTCATAGACCATCCATTAATGGTGATGCAAAGCTCCAGGCTCATTGCCATGGCTAGGATCCAATTTCATAATCCATTAGCACTCCTTACCTCTTGCAGCTTCTTCTGATCAGGCACTGTTTGTGATAAGGAAATTACACATTTATTTGTTCAACAGAATTTAAAATTAGGCTCACCAAGATTGCCCTTGGCAACAGACATGAACCGATCGATGTTAACTGTTCCCTAATTTCATTTATTGTTTGGTGTTGTTCTACTTTGTCTTGCAATCCATGGTATTCATAACTAAAAAGAACAGCAAATTACAACCTCTCTGGCAGTTCTAATATAAACAAAGCTTTGGGTCTAATGGATCTACTAGTTAATTTAGAGGTTGACTTGTTGCAAAAGAGCTCTAGTAAGACTTTCATGGCTTATATTTAAGTAACTGAGGGGATGCAGGCAAATCACAGTTGCTACTTCACAGCTGTTTAGCAGATATGACTGAATGGCTGACCTGTGTACTCAAAGCAGTCCTGTGGGTTTATATTTATGCAGCATTGGCAGTGAATATTCTAACCTGTGGTGTGGATAGTTTGGCCTTATGTATATGTACTACCACTGACTAGTTTAGATAAAAAGAGGTCTGTAATGTCATGTCACTGGAAGACACAGAGATACTGTGCTAATATGTAAGAACAGTGTTCCTCCTCAGACCTAGTGACCTCCTGACATCTCCTTCTGCTTAAGTTAGAGACTGACAAAACCACTAAAGCAAACCTCTACAAAAAAGCTGAAGACTGTATTCCCTGCTGCCTTAAAACTCTGAAGCTCTCATGAAGAGAGAAGTCAATGCCCTCCCACAGGTAGCTATTGGCTTTTGAAAAAAGCATTTTGTGCTCTACCTGCCAGCTGCAAAGCACATATGGGGCTAAGGGCTTCGAATCTCATATCCATCTCTTCTTTCTGACAACAGAATTGTTACCACTAATTAAAGATAATTCTAGAAATCTCCTTGGGCAGACATGGCCAGTTGGTGAGGTTTAATAGTTTGGAACCTTAGCCTTTTTGTGCCCTCATATCCTGTGTTCTGCATCCTCTGTGCTGGTGCTGTCCAAGGTGCAATGCACAGAGGGACAAAATATACCATGCTGCCAGCAAGGCCCAGAAGAGGAGCTGTCAAGCCTACTTCTAAGAATAAATGATGATGGGATGGAGGTTCATGGATTATTTTACGTAGAATAAGACAGCTCATTCTCTTTCTCAGTGAATCGTGGACAGTTATTAAGCTGCAGTATATTGGCCTTTACTTAGCAGGAAGAAGAACGTGATTAGAGAGTTTAGGAAGGTATGGAACAGAAAAAAAGTCCGAATAAGTTTTTCTCGTAACTTTTTCCCTTTAAGAAATCCCTAAAGTTTATTAAGATCATGATAGTAATTTAAATATCTACTACACTCTTGGTCGTGCCTCCTGTTGATGGTAGGAAGTTGCTTTTAGAAAACTTATGCAATGATGAAGTTTTTATATTTTGCATTTTTCAAACCGTTCTTCATGTTAGCAATAAAAACCTTTTTTACTTTTATTTTTTTTCCAATGCCTTAGATCATTTTGGAAAGCATCCCTGCTGGGTCTCTTGTAGGCTGCCTACTCCTCTCATGTATAAAGTTCATGCAGTTTGTGAAGGCAGTTTAAATTCTGGCAGACTGGCGTCCAAGCTGGCGCTCTGAACGCTGGTGACCAACAGGGGAACTCGCACTTTCCCAGCCGTCTGTGCAGAGCTGGTTTGAGCAGCCCCTTCTGGGACACGCCAGCCGTGCTTCCAGACATCCTGTTGGAGTGCCACCTTTCAGGATGCCTAGGGACCATGCAGCTGCTCCACACCAGGAGGACTTCGCTCAAAATAAAAATGACAATAATGCACTCTTTCCCACCTGGAGCTGTGCATAGCAGTCATCATGCCATTTCCTGCTCAGAAAAGCTCCGTTAGGACTTTTAAATAAAATTAAACATTTAAAATGTTGAAACTGGATGTGATTTGTCTTTTGGCCATCTGGAATCACAACCTGTCCAGATCAGATGCACGTATCCAGAGCATTCTTAGTCCTGCTGTTGGCTCTGTGCCACCTTGCTGATTCCAATGAGATTTACCATACACATGGGCTGTTGCTTTTGTCTTTTTTAACCCAGCCACTTCCTTCTGCACTCTTTATGCCTGAACTTATAGGCTGTTCATTTGGTCTTACTCGTGACACACTGAATAACTGCTACCCAGTGTCCTATCCCTTCCCCTTTAGTGTCCCTAAAGACATTTCTGCTTTAGCTGCAATGACCAATGTGTATGTGAGCTTTCAACAGTTCTGCCATTTATAAAGCACCATTACAATTGTGCACTGCTGTTGTAGCTGGGCTTTCTGTTGGAACCTTTGCCTTCAAAGTAATTTTCCCAGTCGTGGGGTGAATTAGTTTTTGATGTAGAAATCTGTGTGAATTGTCCAATGTCTTTTAAACAGTAACATGTCCATTTGTCCTTCTGTGTGGCATCAAAGCCAGAATTTACCTAAATCTTCTTTCAGGTAAGTTGCTACACTATTCTACATTCTGACATTACCTCACTTTGCTGAATGTGGTTGAAACAGTCCTCTAAAACATTTAGCTGGCATGGGACTCACACTGCCCTTCTCAAATCGAGATCAACCCTTAAGCTTAACTACAACAGGACACAGTTAAGTTGTCATATATATGCCAAAACCAGTTCCAGTTCTGTACTATCTACACCCTTTCCCCTCAAAAAAACAACAAAAACCAAAACAAAATACTAGTTTTGTTTTGCAGAACTTAATAAACCTTTTACCAGAGGAAGATCCGAAACAGGAATCCAACCTTAGATAGCTGCCTTCTTGTCTTTGACATAAAAAGGAAAGAGACCAATAAGTGGCCAATTGCTTCAAAAACCTGACACTCAGCTCCCCTGTGTTATATGCTTTACCTTTTTTAAAGTTTAGCTTATTTTCTAATACCGTTCCTTCCACAAATCTTTCTTTTTTTACTGTTCAAAAAGAAACCCAAAAAAACCACCATCCCAGAAATGCTGTATTCAGCATAGAGTAGTTGTGAACCTGTCTTTAAATTTTGCAGTATCATTGAAGTTGTCTTTGATAGTTCCAAATAAATTCTGTCATGGGGGTTTGTAGCAGTAACAAACATTTTATCTGACATTCTTTGTCCTTCAAATGTCCTTGAATTTCTGTTTCCCCACAAAACCTTGTACAAATAATTTAAGTATAAGCTACCATTGTAAACCAATAACATGCTGTGTCTTATTTTTCCCCACAAAGTGTAGCAGCAACAAGAGCTAAGTGCAAAGAGTCGTACACAATTAATCTGAAAATTCAATAGACCATATTTCTAGATGTTGTGTATTTCTTCTGCAGATACTGCAGTACATACTATCTTGCCAATGTTCCCATTAAAGATCTGCTGAGATTTGGCAATAACTATGTTAAAAAACTGTTGGAAGGGTCTCTAAGAGACAGTCCATCCCAGAAGACAAGATTAACTATACATGTTATCATTGCTGACAGATGGCTGTCTAGCATATTTCTAAAGACCTCAGTGGCAGAGAGACTCAAAACAAAATATTCAGCACTCTGTTTTTCTTAACTTTTCACAGTTTAAATTTTCAGCTTCATTGTTTCTTGTCACAATTTATCCTACAGAAATAGAATACCTTCTCACTTTTTTTAAACAGACTTTCATACTCAATGGTGTTTTTATCGGTATCTCTCTCAGGTCTTCTAAGGGGGAAAAAATTTCTACCTTTTAAAACATTCCTCATAGATCGTGTTTTCTAAACCTCTGGTCATTTGCATTACTCTTCTTTAGACTGCCTATGTTGTACCCACACTCCAGGTTGAGTCTTCTACTCTGCCATATGGAGCAGAAAATGTTCATTTATGTCTTGCCAGATATACTCCTGTGTGATGATTACCTTCTTCTGAGAAACATTACACCTGGATGTGGTTCAATTCAGATCTCTTTCACCCTTGCCTTTAGATTCTTTTCCAAGGGACTGATGTTCCATATCCTTTTCTTCATCTGGTAGTTTTCACTTAAGCACAGATCCTTTCACTTTTTTGTAATTAATTGTATCCCAATTTTAGTAAAATGCGGTTATGCCCCCTTTCATTGATAGTGCAGTTTTCCAACCAACATGTAGTCCTTCCCCATAGGTAGCCCCAATAAATTTTTAATAATCACACCTTTTATTGCATTCACCAGATTTTTAGTGAAAACATTGAAAAAAAATTAAACCAAGTAAAAATCCTGCATTCAAAACCACCTTTCATTTCTGAACTGAATTATTGTTAATTACTTGCTGAACATGATGATCCACCCAGTTGTTCACCTTCTCTGTGGCAGAGTCTATCCAGAAGAGTATGGACCAACAAATTCACCAGGGTTGGACAGCCAGGCTTGGGGGTGCCACAGAACTGGCCATGCCCTCACAGGTTGGGGGCACAGGGGGCACAGGTTGGTCCATCAACAGCCCCCAGTAGGGCAAGTGATGAAGTTTGGCAAAAGGAGATGGGGAAAAGATGGGGTGGAGACCAGTACTGCTGCAGCACTGCCAGAACAGGGATTAGTGGCCCTGGGGGGATGACACAGGGTCCTGTGCACTGGGGAGGGGAGGTCCCAGGTTGGTTGAGGACATCACTGTCAGTGCTCACAGAGCCAACATGATTCAAAGATTGTCACATGAGAAGGTCCAGAGCTGTGGTGTTTGCCATCTACTATGATTTCATTGCTTTCCCAGGACCTGCTATTGAAGGTGGTTAGTTTGGCTTTTTCATCTTGACTGTCAGAAGCCAAAAAAAGTGTATTTCCTTCTGCAAAAAGAAGAGGAAATTAACCCTGTTCTGAAGTGAAGCAGGGACCTTGTGATACTTTTTTGTGCCTCTATATTTTCAGACACCAACTTCTCTCTTCTTTCTTGGTACAATATAATTTATAGCTGAGGAATATTAAATGCCTATAAACAGAGAGATTATTATATTATTGGATAATATATTAATAATAATATAATATTGTTATTAATATTCTTTAGTAAGCTTTAATAGAGAAAGTGATCACAAACTTCAGGTGAAAAATAAAATGAAGAGTAGACTTGTTTCTATTGTATCTGATGTATTTTAGTTAGTTACTATAGAGATCCCACCCATGTGATATTTAGTTTTGACTCACAGCTGCTGGAGTCTCTGGCATTGTTCTGGAATTTTTTTTGTTATAATAAAAATGCTCAGACTATAAGCATCCTGCTTGAGGCATAAGAAGCAGCTTGAAAAGGAAAAGGTGCCTGCTGTTTAAGCAATATATTTTACTTTTAGGGTTCTTTTTAAGGGAAACGAACTAAATTGCATCAGCCTCATCTTACAATTTTCAACTTGAATTGCACAAAGTATGTTCAAAAAAATTCTTAGCTGCTGCAGTAAAAGTGTGGGTTTTTTTCTTAGATTACAGGCTTTGAGGGTCTTAACACAAATGTTCTTTCATAGACAATAAATTGAGCAAGACTGTATTTGAGCCCAGGGAGCCCTTCTGTTCTTTGTGTGGAACTCCTAGGGCAATGGGAATTCTGTACCAAAATAGACTCAGAACAATTTGCAACCTGCAATCTGCAGAGTCCAAAATCTCTTCTGCTGTTTTTCGAAGCTGCCTTAGACTTCTGTTTAAGACCCCTGTTCAGTAGTCTCCTCCTTTGATCCAGTCCTCACATCTGCTTTATCTGCTCATCTTGGCATACCTGAACCCAGCTTCTCCTCAAGTATCAGAAGACTGTCTTTCCTCTCACCCTGTCTTTTTTTTTAATAATGTGTAATTCGACATTTGTTTTATTTTCATCTCTTTGTTTTCCATCTCAAGGTTTTAGGGCATCCTGATCCTGAAATAATCCAATTAAAAACATAAAGTGTATTCTTTTGAGAACAGCAGACCAAGAACACCTAATCCAGCTGGTGACACCATTGTATTCTTAGAGGACAAGAACAATGGCTAGGAAAATGTGTGCAGAAAGAAATCTAACTTGTCTGTAATAATCAGTTCAATCTTATTTGGAATCACTAATATAACTATGCATTGTCATATAAATATGAGTGATGTATCACATAAAAGGCTTAACATTGTTTGTTAGCTTTGCCACACATTAGTTATCAGAATATATTTTACCCTAAATTACTTCTACTCTCCAGATATGCTTTTGGTGCAATATGTACTAAAAATACTGACACTTCTGAGACACTATATTACTTCAGTTTACTAAAGATGACTAATGTATTACTCTGTTAAAGATTAGAAACTTAACTGGGTTCCTAACATGATGCTTTATTTTACATGTTTGAAAAAGAAATTAGCTACAATTTGTTGGTGAGCAAGGCTTTTTAAAAACAGATTTAATCCATACATCGCAAGTTTGATTATGTAATCAGCAGCCTACTCATGTTCTGATGGTTTATTGATAGCTTAAAGCATTTTAAGGAATATGATGAATTTTTTCTTGTGTTCTAGTTTCACTAGGGAATTTTAAAGGTCACAGTGAAACGGAAGGATTGATAAAACAGAAACACTTCCTCCTGCAGGTCCCATTAAAAATTCTGCTTGGAAGCTTGGCACAGTGAACTTACTGAGAAACTAACATACCTTGACAGTCCAATTTCTTTGATAAAATCACCTTCATGAGCACATATACCTTTGAATACACATTGCAAAATGCTACATGTTGGTATCTCCTAAAAAATAATATTGCCAGATACTTGATTGGGGTGCCAACACATAGCCATTATTTACTGTTTGCTTGCTTTGCAATGTACTTGTTTAAGGCTGCATTTGGACCCCACAAATCAGGACTTGTTAAGAAAAAAATCTTATCTACAAAACTGACAATTACATGAACTGAGGGAACTCTTCTACTTCTCTGTTAAATACTGCTCTGCTTTTGGATTATACTGTATCTCCCACTTCCATCACTTGTTTGTGGTCAAACATTTTGTCTTCGGTGTAATTCTGTCCCAACTGTGCATGTAAATAGGTTTAAGAAGTCTAGTAACACCAGAATTTTTACCAGTGTAACCTAAAGTAAAATCATACTCTGATTTATGTATAAGTTCAAATTACTCAAAAAGCACTTTCTTATAAGTATTTGGCCTTTTTTTTTTTTACTAGTCAGTAAAAATAATTTGGCTAATCTAAAACTTTCAGAAAGAAAACCTGTTTTCTAATTTAGATGTTTAATCTTGATCTCTCTGGTTCTATCTGAACGTCTCTAAAAGTGAGTAATTCCTTCCATGGATAAATTAAGCAAATGCGTCAGGAAATACTTAAGACACATAAGGCTTTTCCAAAATTTAGGTACATTAATCAGGTGAATTTGATTCACTTAAGGATTTTTCCTCACTTACAGTTTTCATGACTGCCATGCTACCTTCTCAGATACAGAGCTGAACAAAGATAAATTTTAGCAGCAATGTTTTCTACCATCCTCTATATAATTTGTAATGTAATGTTCACATGTCCTTATATTTCAATTGTTTTGAATTTACTGTATGCCTTAAAATATTAGTTTGGATATTTTATTTTCTAGTTTTCTCTGTAGATCACTTCTTAGTTGAAGACATTCTCCACTAAATAATAAATTTCATTCTTTTGTTTTATAGGGATGCCTTCCCGAGTGGTTTGAAAAACACCTGATTTCTAATGTTAGTCCTCAACATTTTTCTTAAAAGGAGTTATAAGTTGCTTCAGAATGAACTTTAAAAATTAGGTCTTCTTGCTCCTCTTGGCAAATTTTAAAAATATAACTTCTGTTTTCATGTTCTCTTTTTTTCTCTTAAACTTTTTCTTTCGATTTCCCTAAGTTTATTTTTCTTCCATTTGTCATTTAGAATATTTCCTATCTCTTTGTTCTTCACAAACTTCTCTTGATCTGATTTCTCTTTAAAATCACTGACTATTATTTACATTCTCTATCACGTAATTCAGTCCCAAACTGACTTAAACTCCTCTTTGCCACTTAGTCAGAATTTGACTCATTATCTGCTTTGCATACTTTGCAAAAATAGTAAGTTTTTAAATAGGAATAAATATTACAACACTGATGATTAGATTACAATTTAGAACAGCAAGACTGTGTTATAAAGAGAACAAAAAAAATTTTGTTTATACTTTTAATGGAATATTACCTAGTACATTTTTTATCTTAGAAAACACTTTCCTTAAGGCCTTGACTTCTGATAGAAACATGGTTATATTTGAAGTGCATTACTGCTGTCTCACTGGTAAGGTATTACTGTGTAATGCAGATATGTTCCTACATTCCTGTACACACTTAACTCTTCTTGTAATTTCTCTTTTTTTTTTTTT